>PVLC010005302.1:0-77494 GCA_004027655.1 Graphiurus murinus | reverse complement strand
GCGCACGCTTGTAATCCCAGCATTCGGGAGGCTGAGACCGGAGGATCCGGGTTCGCGGCCAGCCTCAGCTACCTAGTGAGGCACTCCGCAACTTAGTGAGACTCGGTCTCAAAATAAAGAATAAAAAATAGGGCTGGGGGTATAGCTCGGAGGTAGAATGCCCCTGAGTTCAATCTCTAGTACCGCAAAAAAAAAAAAAAAAAAAAAAAAAAAAAAAAAAAAAAAAAAAAAAAACCACAAAAAGAAAAGAAGATATTAAGGGAGAGTAGGAAAGTAGTAAATTTCACCTTTATCTGGACTTTTCTTTTTTTTTTTTGCTGTACTAGGGGTTGCATCCAGGGACATTCTACCTCCGAGCTACACCCCCAGTCCTATTTTTTATTCTTTATTTTGAAACAGTAAGTTGCAGATGGCCTCACTAATTAGCTGAGGCTGGCTACAAACCCAGATCCGCCAGTCTCAGCCTCCCAAAGACTGGGATTACAAGCATGCTCCACCACACCTGGCTTATCTGGACTTTTTAACATCCATTAATAATAATTTTTGGCCTAATCCAAAACTAATGGGTGATGAATAAAAAAAAATTATTCCAGAGGGAATAAAAAACATGGTTTAGCAGGGCATGGTGGTCCTCATCTATAATCCCAGTACTTGGGAGACTGAGACAAGAGACTTATCAGGAGAATAATAAGTTCAAGGACAAACTCAGTAATGTAGTGAGACTCTCAGCAACCTAACCAGAACATTGTTTCAAAACAAAAAATTAAAAATAAAGGCTGAGGGTGTAACTCAGAATTAGAATGCCCCCAGATTCAATCTCTAATGAAAACAAAACAAAACTACATGTTTGTGTAGATTTCAGATCACATAATTCATCAATATAATGCCATGCAAATCTTACCACTAAATGATACTAAGAAATGCAAAGTTTGTAAACTATAACTTTAAGTCCATTTTTATTGTCTATCTACTTAGGCACTATAACATCAACAAGTTGAATGATTTTTTAGTTCTATAACTTTTTCTGGAAGCTGCTTTCTTGAATTCATCAATGAGTCCTTCAAGAAGCCTACTTGTGATCTTTTTAAATTTTAACTAATTGGGACAGAGTTTCTTAAGTAAGATTTTAAACATAACAAAACATGAGCCTTATGATCTCCATTTAATTCCATGAATTAGCAAAGTATTTTCTCCTTCACCAATTATCTCAGAATCTCTTATATTTTTTCAGGGGTACCATATAAGGTTGTTGGTCACATAAAAAATAGGATATCACCATATTTCCAGAAGTCTGTTATCATCTTTGGGTGTGATGGAATAATCTACTTTCTTTTGTCAGGATGGCTTTATGTAAGGAACTTAGGCTAAAAGCTTTTTAGCATTATCAAAAAGCCTTAAATTTAGAGTGCAATTAACCATAGAAGATGTGTGTATTACAAGTAAGATTTATTGTCTATGTGCATATGTGACAAAGTTAGGCAGCAGGAATGCTCAGAGCTCTTGGATTAACTTTTAATCTTTTTTGTTATCTTCTCTGCTTCTCTGAACCACTACACATTCAAACTCAATTAAAAAAATGACATTTCTGGCTACCGTCAGTACAGCAATTAACTTGAAATCTGTTTTATTCATTGTGACATTGTTTCTGGTGAAAATGTATTCAAAATATTCAATAATCTTTAATAAAGAAGGAGTGTTCTTTTGTACATAGCAATTTATTGAGGAATCTTAGGTTTTGATAACCAACTGCACTGGACTATTGAATTGTGGAGGTCTTCTTTTTCTTTTCACTCATAATAAACTTGCAATGTCTATCACCTCTGGCAGACAGCTAACAAAGTCAGAAGAAGGATTTCCAATCTACTTCTGGCCTGCAGCTGCTATTTCTATTCTGTTTCCATGGAAATAGAAATTAGATATATAAAATAATAATAATAAAGAAATGCTTTTACTTGTGTATTTTTCAAGCTTTTGGTATATTTTTCAGTAAAATACAATATTATTTTTTCAAGTTAAGAGATGAAGTATTTAGTAATCAATTTTTAAAACTATCTCATTTCAGAAACCAAATATTTAAGAGAACATATATGTCCTCTTGAAGTAAAACGAAAATATTGGCCTTGAAATGACCAAGTCAGTAACCTATGTTAGCCTTATGATATCTCAAATCAAAAATTGTGCCTCATTGGGTTCCAATGAGGCTCTAACCCTAGTAAGATGACATCGTCTGTTTTATTTAGGGTTGCTAGGAGATGGAAAGGTGCTTCTGAAGACAGTGGGTTACTGAATAGGACACGAGAAGGAATCAAATTCTAGTTCAAAATGTGTTCTAAGTGGCACCTAAAGCATCAAAGTGACAATTTTTTTAAATAAATGGAAAGATCCCAGTTTGGTTTTGTAGAGTTGCTCATGTTATTGCCTCCCAATAGTTAGTCCTTATCTGCCATAGGCAGCTTTTGGCATTATATTTTATTTGAGACCAACTCATGCTTTTGGCAGCATGCCTTTTCCCATTTTCTGAGACTATTGCACTAGGAAATATAATGACTGTACAGGAGAATATACAAATGTTAATAAAGAGAATATAGGAAGTGAATTCTATTTCTGCCACTCTCAATTATTTCTAGGTCTCAATTTCCAATTTCATAAAATAGAAATGATAATAGTTTTACTTAATGGGATTCCTGTGTTGATATATATGGTGCGTAGTAAATGTGGAAATGTTGTGTTTCATAATTAAGTAAATTGAGTAAACAAGGAACAAAGTTGGAAGTTAAGTATAGTAACAATTTAAGAATTGTCCATCTGTAGTCACTTTGGACAGGAACAAAATATGCTCAAAAATTAAAATATGTAATATTTGAAATATTTATATAATGACTCATAAATGGATATATTATTTTGATGGACCTATAAAATAGAGAGCCCTTGATATGAATTTTTTTTTACTTTATGATAGTGCAAATACATTATGCATTCGATGGAATTTGATCCATCCTTTGAACTTTAAATTTTGATCCTTACCTGGGCTAGTGATGTGTTGTATAATGCTCTTGAAAAGAATAGTAATCATATACACTAAATGTAAATAAAATGACTTTGGCACATACCATCATATTTGATCATCCTTTTCTCACAATTCCTGACTGTATTAAGTGTACTGCAGTGCACTGCTCAGGCTGTGGCTCCACTGGGTAATACAATAAGCAAAACCTGGGTCAGGTAGCAACTGCATAATTCCAAACCAAAAGCAGTTAGCTGTCCCTGGAAACTGAGGTTCTAGTGCACTGTTCTTGTCATCAAGAGCTTTGCATGAAATGCTTAAAAGTTCTTGAAAAGGGAATCTTAAATATATTGTGGCTAGAAAGTATTGAGAGAATAGAGCTATGTCACTTTGCTAATTGTCTCAAATTTAACCAGGTATCTCCTATGGTTTGCTGAAACCATGAGAAGCCTCAATACAGCAACTTTGTAACTCCTAGGTGTAATGCTTTGCTAAGAAGAGAAAAAAATGTACAAGTGTTAAAACAGTAAGAACACTGGGAAAACTTTTTTGACAAATTCTATTCCAAGAAAGTCCTGTGTTGCCTAGGAATAGGACACCAGAAAATTATCAGTAGCTTTGTCTTGTCTTCATTTAAATGATTTTTTTTCTTTTAAATTAGAACACCTATTTATTTATTGCAATTTTTATTTTCACATAATTTTAGTGGCACATTGTACTATCACATCATAATGTAATTCATAATAATGGTGACATACATGCACACTGCACTCACCCACCTCCCTTTATAAGGTTGACATTGATGTTCTCACATATGCAAATAGTGTCAAAGGAAATGTTTCCTTCATTAATTCTCCCTCCACAACTCCCCTCACCTTTCCCTAGACCACTTCCATCACTCCACTGCTGTTTCTCCATCATTATCTAAAGTCCCTCTTGTATCCTGATTGCTCTGTAGCTTCCACATATGGGAGAAAACATAGCCCCTCTTTTTCTCTGATTGGCTAATCTCACTTAACATCATGTTTTTCAAGTCCATCCACTTTCCTGCAAATGATATAATTTTGTTCTTTCTTGTTGAGTAGAATTACATTGTGTATATATCCTATAATTTTGTAATGCATTCATCTGTGATGGAAAACTAGATTGGTTCCATGATTTGATATTATGAATTGTGCTTCTATAAACATGGGTATCCATGTTTTAATATTCTGGTTTTAATCCCTTTGGAAAGATACCCAGGAGTGGTATAGCTGGATCATACAGTAGATCCATCCCTAGCTTTCTGAGGTATCTCCACACTGATTTCCATAACAGCTGCACTAATTTTTAATCCTTCCAACAATGTATAAGAATTCCTATTTCCCCACATCCTCACTAACCAGCATTTATTTTGTTTGGCTTCTTGATGATTGCCATTCTAAATGTGATTAGAAGGAATCTCAGTTTAGTTTTGATTTATGTCTCCCTGATGATGTTAAATATTTTTTCATTTATTTATTGACTATTTGAATTTATTCTTTGGTAAAGTGTCTATTTAGTTCATTTGCCCATTTTTTTAAATATTGTCTTTTAAGTATTTTGTGTGTTCTAGATATTAGTCCTGTATCAGAAAAGTTGCTGACAAAGATCTTCTCTGATTTTGTAGGCTCTCTCTTTATATTCTTGATAGTTTACTTTGATGAGCAGAAACTTTTTAGTTTAATGCCATCTCATTTCTTAGTTTTTGTTTTAATTTCCTGAGCTTTGGAGGTCTTATTGAGGAAATACATTGTTTTAGGATAAGTTTTGGTGTTCTTTAGTTCTTTAATATGGTAAATAATTCTACATTGACTGTACCACAGTGAAGCTGTATTTTAGATTTTTGAATTATCTGTTATGATAAATTTCCATAAATACCTTTACTAAATCGACTGAACTTGTTTATAGCTTTTTAAGATATGTTTTGCCACATTATTTTCCCAAATGATTATATTATTATACATATGTCAGCAGTACTGGAACATATAAATTGCACATTAAAATTCAGAGGCTATGTTTTAACTTTAAGATTATAATGAGCCAGGCATAGTGGCGCATGCTTGTAATCCCAGTATTTGGGTGGCTGAGACAGGAGGATTGCAGGTTCACAGCCAGCCTCAGCTACTTAATGAGACTCTCTGCAAAAGTGAGACCCTGTTTCAAAATAAAAGATAAAAAATAGGGCTGGGGTGTATCTCGGAGGTAGAATGCCCCTGGGTTCAATCCTCAGTAACAACAACAAAAAAAACAAACAAACAAACAAACAAAAAAGAGAAAAATCTTAGTGGGGTGAAGGAGGAGATCTAACTGAGAGAGACAGGAGGAAACAGGGAGACTTAAGAAGGGAAACAATTCAAAGGACATGATGTATATACAAAAATTTATCAAAATCAATCATTGTGTCAATCATGGGAAGGTGAGGAGAAAGAGAGGGTGGGGTGGGAAGTGAGGGAGGGCTCAATGAGTACTGTGTGCATGTATGCCTCTATCACCCTGAACTTATATATATGAACAATATATGATTACAATGCACCAATGAAAATAAATAAATCCATAAAAACAATGGTTTTAGTGCCTTATTTTAAAAGACACATTTGTAATAAATGTCTTACATACAAACACACAATAACAGAAACTAAAAGCCAATTGGTTACTTCAGTTGACGTCTGGTCTCTTTCCATTACCTAAGAAAAGGAAATACTTTTTGAAATATGGCTTTTAAGCTTTCAATTTGTAGTTTTCTGAATCATGGTAGCATGAATCAAAAAGAGCCAATTACTGCAAACCAGTGGCATTCACATTTCTTTAATATTTCCACTAACCTTATTTCTCCTGTGAGCAAAATAGCTGCTGCTATTTGCTCAGAATTGCCCGCCATGATCTGACTGGTTGTCAGGGAGTTCCCATCTCTCAGTAATTTCAAGCTCTATTGAACAGTGCTGCTAGTACTACTGTGGTAAGACCAGTGTGTAACATTTAGTAGCAGACCCAGCACAACTTGGGGATAATCTTAAATATATTTATTGATATTGCAAATTAAAGGGAAAATGCTAGCAGTTGTTTCTTTCTTCCTCCCTCTCTTCCTTCATTCCTTTCTTCCTTTTTCTTTTCCTTTTCTTTTGGTTTGGTTTAATAAAGTAGTTCATTGTGGAACAATTTGTTGCTGTGAATAATATTAATGTCCATCAGGTTTTATTATAAGAAAAAATACAAGTGGAATGTTAACTCCATACGTAGTAGAAACTAATTAACAGAAATAATATATCATCAAACTTATCTAAGAGACAAAAGGTTCTTTTTTAAACTATTTTCACAATCTCCCTTTAGAGGTCCCTTTGATGTGCCCATTTATTCCACCAAACAAAAAGCAAACTAAATGCAATTTTGTACATCTTCACTCAGAATTCTTTTTAGTGTCGTGTAATTATCTGGTAGTTTATGCAGTCTTTATGAGTTTACCAATGACCTCCTAGGTAGTAAATTCAAATGAAGACATCTCAACTTCTTTTCTCATAAAATATGCATTCATTGACTAGATTATATTATTCCTGAAATATATGTATGCCTGCCTATTATTATTTTTATTAATTTTCCTTCTTGAATTCTTGAATTCTCTGGGTTCCTCATGCTCAATGAACTTGCTGAATTAAAGATTCCCTATGTTTCTTCTTTGTAGCTTTTTCTTTCTAGAATTTTATACTATATCCCTAATAACCTCTCCTCTCTAGGGGGTGATAAGTTTGTGTATGTTGCATATTACTCTCCTAACAGCCTAAGCTATATTTTTATTTGCCATCTCTTAACCTAAACAATACTAGACACATCAAATTGAATATATTTTAAAAATCTGTTTGGCAATATATACTAGACCTTAACAAAAACATGCTCTGACTAGAATTCCACATCCCAGTCTAGATTCTGAAGTGTATTCAGGTGGACATTTAAAACACACATATACATGTTCATAGTACCATTATTAAGAAGCCCACCTAAATGAGAAATCCCAGACAACAGCAAAATATACACCATAATTGGGATAAATCAATAAAATTAGATAGTATACAGTAATGCAAATAAGGAACCACTGCCGAGAATAATATTATAATATTATAAGCTATTTTGAATGAAAAACAATATTAAAAGATATATAATATATAATTTTTATAGAAATTTCAAAAACAGGAAATCTAATATTTGATGTTAGAAACTGAGCCATGTGATATCAGCCTGTCCTCTTGAGAGAGGAGAAGGCCAGAGATTGAGATGAACCACACTGCCAATATTCAATAACTCATGCCTATATAATAAAATCACAATTAAAGTTTGTATACTGAAGATCAGGTGAACCTCTTGGCTGGTGAATCACACCAGAGTGTGACTTACCAGAGGCAGTGGAAGCTTATCTACTTCTCCCAGACTTTCCTAGGTGTATTTATTATTTTGACTTCCCATAATTTGCATTCTTTACAATAATATTGTAATGACAATGATCATATATATATATGTGTATATATATATATTTTTTAATATTGTAAGTGCAGTAGTACATACTGGACTAAAGGAAGCATCTTGCAACTGAATCTAACTTATAGCTCTTGTGCAGGATTGTAAACTCAGCAATGTCAACATTTCTAATTTTAAATGGAAAAGACAACCCTTTATTTTTATATGAAATCTCATGGTTTTTAAAGTGTTGCCATATAATTAAAAATATGTATTGGGCAAAGGAAATCAAAATTGGCTGGATTTAGCACTTGTACAACAAATGTGTGTCCTCAGTCTTATGAAATATTATAAAATAAAATGTTTGGAGTGGGGACTGAAGAGTTAGAAGGAGAGAGAAGCAGGTAAGGAAAGGAGAAAAGAAGAAAGGAAAGAATAAAAGAAGGTAAAGAGAGACTCCTCATCTGATGAAAAGAAAATGGCTGCCCTTAGAAAACTTAGCAAATTGTATATTAAAAATATATTCTGGTAATTTCAATTTCAGCTCCAACACGTAATGATGGTGGAAGTTACCATATCTATCTTCACAATAAGAAAATGATGAACAAATTAAAAATCAGCTATTTTTTCTCTACAGATAGGAAGTTTCAGATAAAACTGTCACTGGGAGATCTCAAGAGATGGGGGAATACAGATATTCATAATGGGTTGCTGAAGCTGGCCTCGAACCCAGATCCTCCAGTCTCAGCCTCCCAAATGCTGGGATTACAAGCATGTGTCACCACACCCGGCTTGTCTTTTAATTTTGTTGCTGTTAAGATTCTCTCCTTGGACTCTATATTATTCAATTTGATTATGTGGTGTAGTGAAACGTTTATCTTGTCTAATGAGGGTTTTATATGTTTCCTGGACCTGTGTGTCAACTTCTTTTTGTATGTTTGGAAATTAATATTTTTTTGTCTGCTTTACCTGGTTTAATCACTAAAGGATGTATAGCATTTTCTTTTTTATTTTTTTTTATTTTTTATTTTTTTTGCAGTACTGGGGATTGGACCCAGGGGCATTCTACCTCCGAGCTACACCCCGAGCCCTATTTTTGTTTTATAATAATTGGTGCATTGTTATCATACATCTTTGTTAGGTACAAGCTGATAAAGGCACATATGCACACATTTATCATTTAACCCCTTCCCCAATTCCCATCCCTTCCCCAATTCCCATCCCTCTCAACTTCAGTTTAGTAATTAACCTTGATATATTTGTGAAAGTACATCATGTGGATTAGGGTGTTCTCCCCCCTCCATCGATCCCCCTTAGTTAAGTCAATTTCTTTGCTCATCTAGGGTTTCTCCTTTTTCATCTAGAGACCCTCTTATGCCCCTTCGTCTCCCTAGCATCTGCATATCAGGGAGAACATATGCTTTTTAACTCTTTGTGATTGACTAATCTCACTTAACATAATTTTGCCAATTACATCTATTTCCCTGCAAATAACATGATTTTGTTCCTCTTTATGGATGAGTAATATTCCATTGTGTGCATATCTCATAGTTTTGTAATCCATACATCTGTTGATGGACATCTTGGCTGTTTTCATAGTTTGGCAATTGTAAATTGTGCGGCTATAAACATAGATACACATGTGTCAGTCTGATAGTTTGGTTTCCATTCTTTTGGGTAGATACCCAGAAGTGGTATTGCTGAATCGTATGGTAGGTTCATTCCCATTAGTCTGAGGATCCTCCATACTGTTTTCCAAAGTGGTTGCACTAATTTGCAATCCCACCAACAATGTATTAGGGTTCCCACTTCTCCACACCCTCGGCCAGCATTTATTGTTGTTTGTGTTTTTTATGATTGCCATTCTGATTGGAGTTAGGTGAAATCTCAAGGTAGTTTTGATTTGCATCTCTCTGATTGCTAATGATATAGAACATTTCCTCATACATTTATGAGACATTTGTATTTCTTCTTTTGTGAAGTGTCTATTTAGATCCTTCCCTCATTTTTTGATTGGGTTATTTGTTTTCTTAGCTGTGATTTTCTTGAGTTCTCTGTATATCCTAGATATTAGACCTCTATCAGAAGAGTAGCTGGCAAATATTTTCTCCCACTCTGTGGGCTCTCCCTTGAGGTTCTTGATAGTTTCCTTTGCTGCACAGAAGCTCTTCAGTTTAATGCAATTCCATATATTGATCTTCCTTTGAGTGGCTTGTGCTTTTGGGGTCTTGTTGAGAAAGTTTTTACCTGTGCCTATGTGTTGAAGTGTTGGGCCTATGCCCTCTTCAAGTAGCTGCAGGGTCTCTCACCTGACTTCCAGGTCTTTGATCCACCTTGAGTTGACTGTTGTGCAGGGTGAGAAAGCGGGGTTTATTTTCATTTTCCTGCATATGGTTAGCCAGTTTTGCCAACATCATTTGTTAAAGAGGCTATCTTTTTTCCAGTGTATATTTTTGGCTCCTTTGTCAAGGAAACATAACACTACCTATGCCATATTAATGTATCAGAAATTTATTCTAAAATATTCCAGACATATTTATTCTTTGTTTGTTTTGCGGTACTGGAGATTGAACCCAGGGATATTTTACCTCCAAGGTACATCTGCAACCCTATTTTTTTTATTCTTTATTTTGAAACAGGGTTTCACTAAATTGTGGAGGGCCTCACTAAGTAACTAGGGTGTGAGGCTGGCTGCCAACCTGCGATCCTCCTGTCTCAACCTCCCAAGTACTGGGATTACAACTGTGTGCTACCACACCCGGCTCAGACATATTTAAAGTGCACTGATTTATTTTTAGGTGGATTCAGAATTCATAGTTTATGCTACTTTTAACCTGTTAAAAATTCCAGGTGCTTCGGAATTAACCTGAAGTTGAATTAAAAGATAGAATATATAATTTGAGGAAACTGTAATTTAATATTGCAAAGAGTCACTTACAAAATTATTGCCAAATCTAAATTTTTGAAAACATAGATTTTGTGGCCGGGCGTGGTGGCGCACGCTTGTAATCCCAGCATTCGGGAGGCTGAGACCAGAGGATCCGGGTTCGCGGCCAGCCTCAGCTACCTAGTGAGGCACTCCGCAACTTAGTGAGACTCGGTTTCAAAATAAAGAATAAAAAATGGGGTTGGGGGTATAGCTCTGAGGTAGAATGCCCCTGAGTTCAATCCCCAGTACTGCAAAAAAAAACCAAAAAAAAAAAAAAAAAAAAAAAAAACATAGATTTTGTGACATATTATAAAACAGTTTTGAACTCTCAATGTAATTCAACAGATCAGAATAAATAGCAGGATTAAAATGAAATTTGTCAATGACTTCTTTTGGTTTATGTGTAAACCATAACTGGCCATTTCAAACTTGGAAATATTTAAAAATAATACTATTATTTTTATGCCTTTTTTTTTTTTTTTTTTTTTTTTTTTTTTTTTTTTTTTTTTTTTTTTTTGCAATACTGGGGAATTGAACCCAGCGGCATTCTACTTTCAAGCTACAATCCCAGTCCTATTTTTATTCTTTATTTTGTCACAAGATCTCACTAAATTGCAGAGCCTCACTAAGTAGCTGAGGCTGGTCAAAAACCCAGATCCTCTGAGATCAGCCTCCCAAATACTGGGATTACAATATATGCCACCAAGTCCACCTCTTTTATTCCTTTTTCAATAATTTTTATTGGAGCATTTTAACCATACATTGAGATGAAGTTCAGGGTTATAGAGGTGTGTACATGCACAGGGCACTCAGTAAGCGCTCCCACTCCTTCTCCCTCACCACCTTCCCATGCTTGACACAGTGATTAGCATTCATAAGTTTGTGTATATACATCATGTCCAATGAGATGTTTTACTCTTCAAGTCTTCAAGTCTTTCTCCCCTGTCCCACCTTCCTCAGTTAGGTTCCCTTCTTCACTTCACTAAAGTTTCTCCTCCTGAGTTTGCAGTTCTTCCTATGTCCCAATTTCTCCCTAGCTTCTATATATAAGAGAAAACATCTGAGCTTTCACTTTTTATGACTGATTAATCTCACTTAGCATAATATTCTCCAGTTCCATCCATTTCTCTGAAAATTATATGTTTTTCTTCTATATGACTGAGTAGAGTTCCATTGTGTGTGTAGACCATAATTTTGTTATCCATTCATCTGTTGATGGACATCTCCACTGGTTCCATAGTTTGGCGATTATGAATTGTGCAGCAATAAAAATAGATATGCCTGCATTACTATGGTAGTCTGGTAGATACACAGGAGTGGTATAGCTGGATTATATGGTAGGTTCATTTCCCATTCTTCTGAGGACACTCCAAACTGATTTCCAAAGTTGTACTAATTTACCATCCCACCAACAATGGACCAGAGTTCCTACTTCTCCATATCTTCACCAGTATTTACTATTGTTTATATTATTTTTAAATTTTACTTTTCCTTTCTGTGTAGCATTATTTAGAATTTTTACAGTATTCTTTAACCTAACAAATATCTATAAATGATGTATATGCATTGAGTTTGTAGTCAAATGTTAGCAAATTGATGTTTTTAAAATTTTAGAAAGTTTTTTTTTTTAATTTCTCTAGTTCATGTAATAGTTTCCTTCTTGGAAACTAAAATGTTTTTACACAATATGCTTATCTCTAATTAAGTACTAGATTTCTTTTAGTTTTTTTCTCTTTAGAATTATAATGACAGTTAAAATAAGATGAAAATTTGCCATATCATTAGTTGCTATAATATTCTGAGGATACTTATATATAGTTCTTCAAATTAGATTTTTAAATAAAATATTATTAAAGGGAAAGTAAGGTTTTAATGTTCTTTCTCATAAATTTATTAGAATTGATAGTTTTTGGCCCATTTGAGATTGCTGATTGACAATTCTGTTTAAAACAATAAATCTTAGTAAGTCATCCAGTATAACTAAATGTGCTCTTATTCATTGTGTTCTCATTATTTGAACACTGTACTATAATATGTAATATTAAAGGGTCAAAATTAGCTTCCTTAACAAAAAATTGTGTAACCTAATAAAATTGGTTAACTTACAAGCAATGACATGTGATTTGAAGAATTTCATTATCATATTTACTTACCTTATTACTTTTAGTAAATAAATATGAACAGTTGTATTTGTGAAGGTACCCTTGGTATTTAAATATTTAGGAACTGTGTTCTTATTTGTACCCATTTCAGTTCATATGAAGGAACTAATTCAGAAGAAAAGCAAAAGAAAAAATAAGTTTTATAGAGATCAGAATTGAGATGCCCTTCAGCTTGTTAAAGCATTCATTTTTTCTTTATTTAAAAAGGAGCATTTGAATAAAGTGCATAAATATTAAAAAGGCAATTATGGTTTGTTACCAGGACAACAGAAATGAAGCACAGGATAAAATAATGGGAATAATTTACAGCTCAGTGGGACAACTATAGAGATGATAATTTAATGGAAAAGGCACATTGTTTAAAAAAGAAAAAATCCCCTATCAAAGTCCATTTTTAATTTCAATATTAATACAATACAAGATAGTATAGAATTCTATATAGAATCCTATGTTTCAAATCTTTCAAAAATGCTTTCAGTAATCATGGATAATTAGGAAGTAACATACCTACTTTAATGCAAAAGGACTCTCCTGAAAAGTTTATCAATGCAATTTTATTTAGGGATAAACTACTTTTGTCTCCTTAGAAACTCTTGGATGTTCTATAAACAAAATGAATCCATTAAAAAATGTTTAGACGCCGGGCGTGGTGGCGCACGCTTGTAATCCCAGCATTCGGGAGGTTGAGACCGGAAGATCCGGGTTCGAGGCCAGCCTCAGCTACCTAGTGAGGCACTCCGCAACTTAGTGAGACTCGGTTTCAAAATAAAGAATAAAAAATAGGGCTGGGGGTATAGCTCGGAGGTAGAATGCCCCTGAGTTCAATCCCCAGTACCGCAAAAAAAAAAAAAAAAAAAAAAAAAATGTTTAGACTATAGGTATATCTGACAACTGTCAAAAATTCCACAACTATGATTATAAGTATGTACCATGAAAACACAAACATGATAACCTCTCAAATTCCCAGAAATTAGAAAATACGTTGAATCTACATAAAAGAATATATTTAAAGTTAGGTTAATCTTAGCTGTTCTTGGTGGTGCTTGCCTGTAATCCCAGGACTTGGGAGGCTGAGACAGGAGGACCTCAGGTTCAAGGACAGCCTCAGCAACTTTGAGAGACTGTCAGCAACCTAGCAAGACCTCATTTCAAAGTGCTAGAAGTGTAGCTCTAGGTAGAACTTCTCTGGGTTTAATCTCTAGTACTACACATGCAAAAAAAAAAAAATAGGTTAATTTTCCATCTTCTTATTATAGTTGAAAATATTCTGAATAAGAGACTAGTAGTCTGAGAAGTTGTTCTCTTTAAATTCAGGACCAACTTAGTGTAACATAAAAATAATATCCAGAACAGAACTTTAAAAATATCACTGGAACTAATAGCTTAATCATTATATATGCTTATCATTTTAGTCAACGATGCAAATCTAAATTGAATTCTGGTATCTTTGATAAACTTTTTTACTACAATTATATGACAGAGACTGGCATTCTCATATATCTTAATTAGCTACAGTAACATAAGAAGAACTGATATAATCTACATTACATAATTGATTCAAATTTGAAAATATGTAGAGGGATTATGGAGGAAGGCTGGTCAGCATTCTTCTATTCATGAGACTCATGATTGCCTTTTGATTGGAAGATAATGGCCACATAATTTTCATGGCATTACCAACCCATAAAGAAGGAGCCTAGCCAGAGGACAAATGTACTTGGTGTTCACATGTAGAACAGAGGGCAGGGTTGGTGCAAAAGGACATTTTTTATTATTGTAATAATGCATGGAAGATTTTCTTTTGACATATTCATGGGTTCTTACTGAGACAAACTAGGTGACATGAAAAAGCTCTGTCACCATATGTCAATCTAAGAAAATGAGAAAAGAAAACTTTTTCTATTTTGAAATGGATGTTAACATAATTCTTCTGGGTGGAGCTGGATAAATAAAATACTACTTCAGCAAAGTATCTATTTATATAAAAACACCCTACCAATATTAAAGATTTAGGAGAAGATCATCTGGATAATCAGATTGTTTGAGAGTCTAGTGACCAACCTCAGAAGTGATAGAAAACATCAAGTTGGTGGTGTCCAGTGACCTAGAAGAGGAAGATAAGGGATGACAATGATGGAAGAAAATGTAAATTGTGACCTTTGGAGGGAGCACATGGAACTCTGCTGACCTTCCTGAACCAGAAAAGGACTTAAATGTCATGGGTTCCAGAGGCTCTAAGAAAGGACCTATTGTTATTATAACTTATCTCTATCTAGAGCACAGAGTTATCAGGAAAAAGTAGCCTAGGATACCTTAGATTTTTCTAAGGGCACTTCCTTCTTGAATATTCTGGGCTTTGTAAATTTTCAATAAGTTAGTCTATCAATGCATACATATAAAAATTATGAGGAATAACCACTAACTTTATTGAAAGACTTCAAAACTTATCAGGAATAGCAACACTTTTAAGATGGGCATTATTTTTCTAGTTTCTCATAGGAAGCCAAAGGTTAGGCTACCTATTCTGATTCTGAAATGTTTGTTCTGTTATACTTCACAGCCATAGAGGAACCTGGAAGAAAATTTCAACACTGCTTGCAAAATCAATATTTGCCATTCCACATGAATGCATAGGTACTACATAGTCTATTTTTGCTTAATAAATAATTTTATTTCTTCTTTTTATGTCTTCTCTTCAAAAAGAGCTATTCTCTTGAAATGTGAGAATAGCTAATACAGTTCTGGTCGACCTCAAGATCCTTCAGGATTATTTTGTGATTTGACTTTCATGAACAAAGAGCCAGTGGAAAAATACAAAACAAACCAATGAACGTGTAATGGTGCTTACGAGTATCTTGCTTGCCTCCTTACACTTAGGAGACTGTCATCTCATTTCTTTGTCAGTTTATAAACATCACTGCTAAATGGAAAACAGAGATAATTCATTCAGTTCACTTAGGAAAACCTTGAACTTCAGGTCACCTAAACTAAATCTGTTTAAATCTCAGAAGTAACGAGAGAGCAAACATAAAATTATAGCAAATTCTAATGCTATTTTCATCCCAGGAAGTTCAGAATTACATTATGCACAGAATATAATTAACTCCATTGAATTCTACCCTAAGTAGCATGTGAGAAGTTTATAATTTATCATTAGCATAAGTGGGGAAAAAAAAGTACAGGCTTGAAGTAAAGCATCTTCTACAATGGACAATGAGAATGAAATAATCTTACAAGGAGTGACAGGTGGTTAAAAGTCAAAGGAAATGATGAAAGCTATAATTAGAAACATAAACTGTAAGTAAAAGAGCATGTAACTACAGAGGCATTTAGTCCATGGGTGAAAGAACTCAGAATAATTATGAAGCTAAATGAAGAGCTGCTGCCGCATTCTTGCAAGTCTGGGGCTACAATGGAGAAGGAAGCTTCCCAGAAGGAGTCAGAAAGTTTTCATTCTCTTGAGTCTACTCTGGTTCACTGCCTGATTTCTAGTAAGAATTTGAATGTCCTACATTTTTCTTTCTCACTTTTTTTAGGATGAGATAAGTCCTATTTTCTTGACAGATATGTTAAAGAGACAAGCAAAACAAAATAGTTGAAAGATGTTTGAAAGAAAGATAACACATTTTTATTGGAGTGGCAAGGCAGTGCGGAAATCAAACAGAGTCTATAGTAGAAAAAACTCAGGTTTGTGTTGTGTCAGATGCCAAAATTAAATCATTAAACTTCCTGGAATTACAGTTTCCTCACATGTAAATCTCCTAAGGATAAAATTATGGTTGTATAAAATTCAGATGAAAAAACGTTGGAGCATTATGTGGGAAATGCATGAACACAGAAATATTATCGATGATTTTAAATGCACACTACCCATGGTATACAATAAGATAGTAATGATAAATCCATGGGAGAAGGTTACTATGGAAACCTGTAGATACAAATTGGTCAGAAAAACTAAGCAATGTCAGCAATTGTCAATGTCTCAGCGTCTAATCATCTATTACAATATTTTAAACACAGATTTTTCACTTATTCTAGTCAGCTTTATGGCATAATAACTGTGTCAATTTCTTACAGCACTAATCACATTTAAAATTAGTAGTTCCTGCTTCTCAGAAGGATATTACTACTGTCCTATTTTGAAAAGATAAAGGGATTTTAAGGTAAAACCACAGTCTCTCAAAGGAAGACAAAACAGAAACTTTTATTTGAGAAAAATGACTTTAGAATTTCCTTCTTAATATTTCAAGTCTACATATAATGAATTAGAAGCAATCCATTTTACTATTTGCTTTCAGGTTATTCTAAATCATGTTTAATATGCGTGATTGCTTTGGCAGTGAACTGAGAGCCACCAATGTTGCTGGCATGTGTTTCATTTGGTATATATGGTGAGTTCTTGCATAGAGAAAAAAAAATCATATATTTTCAATTCATGGTAATTCTGTGGGTCCTACCCACATTTCACTTAACTTTCCAGATCCCAAAGATATTATTTGCTCTTGCATTTATGACTGTAGCTTGAAGCCTAAAAATGAATATATGGGTCCAGTTGCTTAAGCTTATGGTCCTAGCTACTCAGAAAGCTGAGGCAGAAGGACCCCTTGAGTTCACCAGTTCAAGGGACAGCCTGGGCAAAATAGCAAGATGCTATCTCAAGTAAAATAGATAAATAAATAGAAAAATAACCTGATTCACTATTTACTAAAAAATACTCAAGTTCCGATGTCCACAAAACATATTTCAAACACTTTCCTAATTTTCTTACACTTAAATGTGTCTCAAGTTATCTTTTATTTTCTACCTTATTGATTTCAGATTACATTAGCAGACATTAGCGTATTTTATTTTCCCTCTTCACTATTCTGAATTCATTGCAAGGAGTTTAAGGAGCTTAGTCCTTCCTTCCCACCCACCTATGTCTAGAGCAGCCTCCTAACGTGCAACATCCCTCAGATATTAGACTAATTTCAAAATTATGACAATGTTTTTAAAATTATTTATATTTTAAAATAACAATAATTCAAACTTATCTTGAGCTTATAAGTAATCTTGAACTTAACAATTTTGAAGTCCATACTATAGTGCTACTTTACTGCAGAAGCCTCTGCATAGTGCTTATAGATTACTAAATAATGAGAATAAACTCCCCCTAAAAGTGGCAGTTAAAGCTCTTGAGATATTCTGCATCACAGAATAACATATCTTTCTTCTCTACCTGTAGTCCTCATACTTATTCAAACATTTAAGCCAGTTGGTGGTTTGTGCTTTTTCTGTCTTTGGTTTGTAAATATTTGGTCATTAGTGAGGTTTGTTGTCATAAATCAAGAATTTCATAAACCATCCAGACAACTAAATTGTGACAAAGATAATCCAAATAGAAAACACATGCATACACACATACACACACACACACACACACACACACACACACACACACACACATACACACACACATTTCCCTCAATCTAGGAAGAGACAAAAAAGAAAGGGAGAGGAAAAACTGAGCACACAGATTCTGTCAGGACCAGTGTCTTGTTTATTGAGAAAAAAAACTCAGGGTGTGAAATGGGAATAAAAAATTCCCATGCTCCAAAAAGGCATGGAAATATTTTGATGCCATATATCTGAATGTGGAAAACATAGCATAGAACTTTATGAGAACTTAAGTCATTGAAACAGGGACAAGAAACATCTCAGTTGCAACCTAGATAGACCAAAGACCAGGCAGCAGACATGGAATGAACATGTCCCCAGATGCAAAAGATAAAAAGTCCCTCCTACAAAGGCTTGGCACTATTTAAGCTCTTTCATCCCCCGAATATTTGGCCCAACCATGGAAAAAGGTGTTTCCTTGGCTGAGAATGAGTTTCTGCCAATTGGTAAAGAGGGAATAAAACTGAAAATACTTTTGTTATATTTTTTGTACAACTGAGTTTCTTATAGACTTTCATATCTATAATATCATTAATAAAATCAAAATAAAAGGTCAAAGGCAGCCGGGCGTGGTGGCGCACGCTTGTAATCCCAGCATTCGGGAGGTTGAGACCGGAGGATCCGGGTTCGCAGCCAGCCTCAGCTACCTAGTGAGGCCCTCAGCAACTTAGT
Organism: Graphiurus murinus; assembly: GCA_004027655.1. Classification (NCBI taxonomy): domain Eukaryota; kingdom Metazoa; phylum Chordata; class Mammalia; order Rodentia; family Gliridae; genus Graphiurus; species Graphiurus murinus. The sequence continues at coordinate 58,827 of PVLC010005302.1, read as the reverse complement.
GAGACTCGGTTTCAAAATAAAGAATAAAAAATAGGGTTGGGGGTATAGCTCAGAGGTAGAATGCCCCTGAGTTCAGTCCCCAGTACCGCAAAAAAAAAAAAAAAAAAAAAAGGTCAAAGGCATTTCATTACTACACATGTTTAGTCATATTCTATACGTGAAACTGCAAAAACAGGTGTGCGCAATAGGATTAAGCAGTCCCTTATGCTTTTTAGTGTCATCCGCATTGCTGATGTCCAATGCAGCATAGAAACTAATTCACATACTAAAATGTTCTGGTATTAAACAAGAATATAATATCACTCTCAATATTTCATATGTTGGCAGTAAATACTTGAGGCTAGTAGTGGGCTATATATGTATCAGTTAGGTTAATGAATTTAATATGATCCAAGACATGTAGATATTAAATGTAAAATGTAGTATTATTAAGTTTGAACATTTAACAAAGCACTGAAACTACCTCAGTGAGTTTCAGTCCAACACTTCATTACAACCTCAGAAGAGCACAATGTTCACTGTCATGACACAATGAGCTAGAACATTTGGGTCCACTTATTCTTTGCAGTTGTGGTACCTCACTTCTTGACTTCTAAAACCTTTAAGCAATCATTTTCTTATAACTTGACTCAAAGGTTTATTGGATGCCTTCTGAACCATCTGGGTGAGTTAAGGGTAAAGGAATCTAAAATGTATGTATTCATTTCATTTAAAATACACATGGGCTTATAAACCAATTGAAAATTACTTGGCATGAATATAAAGGAACTTGGCAGAAAATATTTCCCTGAACCCAACATTTTTGACAAAGTCCAAATGCAATAAAAAATCACCCACATTTTTAGCTATGAATTGGCAAATTAGTCAAGTAATAATTAAGGAAAAGAAAATACATTGAAAGGAATTTTAAATAAATATATTTTCTCAAATGAAATGTAGCTTACCGACAGGCTTATTTGTCTTTTTCTACAAGAATAGATCTGAAGCTTTTCAGAGAATTACCTGCTAGCATCTGATTACATCCACAGGGCTTTTGTGTATCTCCATAAATCAGGTGTTTCTTCTTATTGTCATTCCATGAATGTGCTGTAGAAATAGGAAATAGCACCAGGAACCCTTATCCTGACAATGAGAGTGTGGCACAAATATACATGCACACACATACATACACACACACATGCTCACAAAGAAAATAGTCCCTTCTACCCCAAAAGTAAAAACTATATTCTGTATTTATTCTTTTGCTTGCAGGAGTAAGCAGCAATTTTTAAAATAGTTTTAACTGTTGATTTATTTTTTATTGATACATTGTAATCATACATCTTAATGAGATAAAAGCTGGTAGAGGCATACATGCACACATCACTCATTTAGAAGCAGCTAATTTAAAAAAAAATGTCTTTCAATAAGGATTGCCAGATAAAATGGAGAATGGGCATGTAAATTTGAATTACAGATAAATAGTCAAATAATTTACTTTAGTGTAAGCATGCCTCACAAAATATTTGGGACAGACTTATATGCAAAAAACATTTTATATTTGAAATTCAAATTTAACTGAATGTCGTGTTTTGCTTTCTAAATCTGAAAACCCTCCTCCCAATACCTCTTAATAAATGCATTTAGAAAAGAATGTATTTCAATGAAGTTTTGAAGTTCCTACCAGATGTATTATATTATATATAATTTTGCATCTCTCAAGTATCATAAACAATAAAGGATCTTCTCTACAAGTACTACCTTGCCAGTTAGGGAATATAAACTAACTTGTAAAGAATGCAAAATAGATTAATTGCTAAATTATATACTATTGAAAATAATATATTTAAAAAATTATTTTATGGTACTGGGGATTGGCCCCAGGGGAAATCTACCTCGAACCTATACAACCAGCTCTATTTATTTATTTATTTATTTATTTATTTATTTATTTATTTATTTATTTATTTTTACTTTTGAAACAGTGTCTCACCAATTTGCTGAGAATCTTGCCAAGTTGCTAAGGCTGCCCTATAACTTTTGATCCTCCTGTCTCAGCCTCCCAAGCACTGGTGTGCACCACCACTCCAGGCCAATCTATTTTTAGATGAAAAAATTAATGAGGATTACTGAATTTAAAGAAGCTTTCATGATTGAGGTGTACTTTGAAGAAAATAAAGAATTTTTCTATGTGGAAGATATATGAAAAAGGAGATTTGGACATTTTCAAGGAAGTGGATGAAAGTTGAAAGCTTAGAGGAAAGAATGAGTACAATGCAGGGGCTCAAAAGATGGAAACAATATTAGTCAAAAGTACTTAAAACTAAAATGCTAACAACAAAACATATGTATACATAATATAAACATTTTTAATCATTTGTAAAAGATTTTTTTGTTGTTGCTGTTGTTTTGTTTATGTCAAAAACAGTTATATCCCTCACAATCTTTGAAATCTTTGATTCTCATCAATACTGACACAAAATTATTTTGGAGACGAGCAAAAAAATGGACTATGTATATTCTTTGTATTCTCCATCTTTAGCACACTGTCTAGGCACAGTGCTCACTAAACATTCACAGAATGAATTACAGTAAAAAAAAAAAACAAAAAGGAGAAAGAAAGGAACAAACTAATGAGGGAAGCTATAAAGGAAGGCAAGGAGGAATAGTTATTTCCTCCATGTGGATCAATATTTTAAGAGGCCTAAAATTGTATAATTTAATTTGTATTTTATACTTTCAAATAATGAAATATGGAGAATTATATCAAAGATGACAATGTCATAAAATCAGTAACTCTATCTTCTTTTAATTCCTAATTTTTTTTTTTTTGGAGAATGTCACCTTAAATATAAAAAATTCAAGTGTATAAAAATACCTACAAAGTTTCCAGAAAGAGAATTCCCTTAAAATCAGCCTTCAAAATAATTGTTTTATCACAAACAAAAATTAAAATGTAAATAAAGATATTTAGGGAATTGCTATGAAGCTTTTAGAAGTGTAACTTCTAGGCATTTCAAAAATTGGCAAGGATCATGGAGTAAATAACTTTGTGCACTACTCATTGAAGATTCTTGAAGTGCAGATGGAGCTGTGTTTCCTTCCTAACAGATAGCTTGTTGTGGTGTATTGATGTCAGCATCAAGTCTAAAGGTCACTGCTATCGCTGGCAAGCTACAACATCTCACTGTCAATCAGTGAATTTTTCTATTAGGATGAAAAATATTTGAATATTTTTCATTCCTTGCTGGTTTTCAGTCTCAATGTCATCTTACTATATACACATATGCTTAAAGATTAATATTGATTTCCTCTCTTGTCCTCTTGTTTTCTATAAGTTGTTAGTGACTTTGTTTCAGAACTGATCCTGACTGAATAAAGCCAAGGGATATGCCAAGAACTCCCATAGGACTGTCCTATCATACGGATTTTTAATGAATATAGAGGTGGACTTTTAGGAAATGAGACCTGAAAGACTGTAAAAATTGGCAGAATCAAAAGCATTCTGGGCAAGTTTTCCAAAGACAGCAATTGATTGCTTTTACTTAAAATAAAAAGTCTGATAAAAGAACCTTCATAGACATTTGTACTACATATGACTGAGGCAAAGTAATATGTCCCATGATACTAGATCCTAAGAATTCTGTGAAAGAAAAGTCCACATTCTTCTCTATTGCCCAGACCTATGTCTATCAATTTTACCACCAGGAAGCTAACTCCATGTTATAGAAATATGAATATTACTTAAACTGTTTTTTACTTGAGGATAATGACTTTTGTCAGTCATAAGATATCATATATGCATTTTAAAAAAGCAAACAATACAAATTTTATGAAGAATAAATTTATAAAACTCATTAGAATCTCATCATCAAGAATGAAAATGAGACATCATTCCATTTTCTTTCTAGGCATGTACACTGAAAATTAAATGATCTACATATGAATAAAATTATTTTATTTGATTTAGATAATTTTTCTGTTTTTTACATAAAAGCATTAATATGTCTTGAACTTTTTTAGGATAAAAATGAATGAATCCAAATGAAATTTAATTATCAGATATATGGTTTGTAAACTATATAGAGGTGGAACAATTGTTTTGCTCCAAATTTCTTTTTTTTTAAATTGTAATAATTTGTGCATTGTAAGCATACATCTTTGTTAGGTACAAATTGATAACGACATATGTGCACACATTTCTCATTTGACCCCTTCCCCAATTCCCACCCCGCTCCCTCGCCCTCCCTCCTTCTCAAGTTCAGTTTAGCAAGTGATCTTGATATAATTGTGTAAGTACATCATGTGCATTAGGGTGTGTCCCCCCCATCCCCTTCGGTTAAATTAACTTCTTTGCTTATCGAGGATCTCTCCTTTTTCATCTGGAGACCCTCTTATACCCCATCTTCTCCCTAGCATCTGCATATTAGGGAGAACATATGCTTCTTTACTCTTTGTGACTGGCTAATCTCACTTAACATAATGTTTTCCAGTTACATCCATTTCCCTGTAAATAACATGATTTTGTTCTTCTTTATGGCTGAGTAAATTCCATTGTGTACATATCCCATAGTTTTGTAATCCATTCATCTGTCGATGGGCATCTTGGCTGCTTCCATAGTTTGGCTATTGTGAATTGTACAGCTATAAACATAGATACACATGCATCAGTCTGATAGTTTGGTTTCCATTCTTTTGGGTATATACCCAGAAGTGGTATTGCTAGGTCATATGGTAGGTTCATTCCCATTCGTCTGAGGATCCTCCATATTGTTTTCCAGAGAGGTTGCACTAGTTTGCAATCCCACCAACAATGTATTAGGGTTCCTACTTCTCCACACCCTTGCCAACAGTTGTTGTTGTTCGTGTTTTTTATGATTGCCTTTCTTATTTCAATTTAACTTTATCAAAATGACTCCCTAATAGAAATGATGAAAAATTAACATTCTCATTTTTTCTTTTTTTCTAATCATGTCCTGCTTTAGAGTAATTTATTTTTTTTATTTTTAAATCACCAAGCTTTATAGCATTTGCATTTTTGTAAGCATTGTTTAAACAGCTACTTAGAGAGGGATCAAGAATTTTTATTTCTAATTGTCATTCATTATAATAGTTTTCTTACTTATAATTCATTTTTAATTTACATTGATATTCTATTTCTGATATTTAAATTTTGATTTACCTCCTAGTTAACTGGATGAGAGTAACAGGTAGTTTTACAGGAGGAAATTGAGGATATTATTATTCTCTGTGCTTTTTTTGTATCTGTTAATAATTTTTTATTGTCTTAAGAAATATAAATAATCTTTTGACTTACATTGTAAATTAGCAATATTTTTTACATTCCTATTTGGAATTTTGTAGATTTGGCTCTATTTGGTTTTAGATATATAATCTAGCAGTGGAAAGTCTGAAACAAACCTTATTTCCTCTCTTGCATTCAAGTTTTCTTTGCCTATGTGCATGGAAACTTCTTCAGTTATCTTTGAAATAAAATACTAAACTGAAACATGTTTCAGTACATGGCGTTTTGTACAAATTTTACATATAACGTGCTGTGACCTTTTATATCTTCAAAATCAGTTCTTCATTCCATAGCAATATTTTCCCTAATATGCCTGTGAATATGATTTTTCAGATACATTAGCAAGTGTCCCATGACAGAAATAACACTTACACTCCTGATACATAGTTTCTGTCCTTTATATCTCATTATTTTAATAATTTTGTCTTTTATCCTTATTGCAGTCAAAATGACAATCTCATGCCTTTCTTCTGTGACAGTGACTTGAAATTCACCTGTAACTTTACCAATACTAACTTTTCCTAATTCATTTATTTGTTCAGTGAACGGTGGTGGTTGGTTTTTCAAAATGTTTCCATAGTTTAGAAATACTGTTTCTGTTTGTTCCTCCTGGTATGAATTCTTATTCTACTAAAGTCCTTGTTTAAGTTCTTCTAAGATAAGATGTATTCCCAGAGCATTACCTTTTTATATTTAATAAATTAATCAGATTTAAAAGTTTTATCTTTGGCCAGTCATATTTCCTTTCTTCTGTTCTTTCAAAATATCTTTCATAGTGGTCATGCAATTACTAGAACTAAGTCTATGAACAATTAAAGTTAGAAAACTTGAAATATTTATTGTCTAGTTAGATTTCTGAAAGCTATCTTTAGTAAGATTTAACTATATTAGCTGGTGGCTTTGTACTATTCTTAAGAGATAGAGAGATGCATTCAGGTTCCATATAATTAATGACTTTACCATGAGTATATCGAGAATGTGAAGCCCCAGAGGGGTTTTCATCTCGACTAAGTTCTTCAGATTCCTTATCTGTTAAAAGTTTTCTATTCTCTCTGCATCTCAGCCTGTACCTCTATCTCTCTGTCTCTCTGTTTTTGTCTTCCTGAATTTCTTTCTCCTACCTATTCATATATTTATTCTCCCTGAACTTTGGAATGTTAGTGATAATCATGAGATTTTAAGAATCCATCATATTCCATTCTACTACTTCATATTTGAGTAATAGTGTCAGACACTCCATCAAGAGTTCCCTGAATGGTATGAACTTTACTTTCAATTTGATATTGTAAAATAGATGGAGAGATTTTGAAGCTACTTTTTTTTTTTCCGTACTGGGGATTGAACCCCGGGGCATTCTACCTCCGAGCCAAACCCCCAGTCCTACTTTTTATTCTTTATTTTGAAACAGGGTCTCACTAAGTCCCGAAGAGACTCACTAAGTATCTGAGGCCGGCCGCAAACTTGAATCCTCTGGTCTCGGCCTCCCAAATACTGGGATTACAAGCATGCGTCACCATAAGAATTTGAAGGTACTTTCTTATTTGACTTCTGTTAGTTTTTTTTTTTTTTGTATGTGCATTCTGAATGTGTGTGTATGTGTGTGTGTGTGTGTGTGTGTGTGTGTGTGTGTGTATTTCTTTGGGTATTACCTTTAGGAATTTAGTAGCCTAATATCACTCTACTATCTTTTTTGACAAAACATTGTTAATATAATGTTCCTAAATAGTATAAAAATTCTTATGTTAATTTCTATGTGTTAAAAACTATAGCAATTATTTTTTTTAACTGGGGGTTAAACCCAGAAGCTTTCTACCTCCAAGCTGCATCTCCAGTCTTATTTTATTTTTGTATTTGAATCAGGGTGTCACTAAGTGATGAGGGTCTCACTAAGTTGCTGAGGCTGGCCTTGAACCTATGATGCTCCTGTCTCAGCCTCCTAAATACTAAAAATATGGGTGTGCACCACCGTACCCAGCTAAAAATCTACCAACTTTTAAAATGTACAAGACCATCAAAATTATAATTTAGAATAACAATTTAATGCCATAAATGACATTTTATTATGAAATGATACTGCTACTCAGAATGTGAGTGGTCTGCTGACTGCTCCATCTCAGGTTGTTCAATTTTTCGAAAACTGAAACCCTCTTGGTCGAGCAGAAGGCTCAGTTTTCCCATTCCTTCTTACCATTTGAATTATGGCTTTTGGTATGATCACGCGTATTATGCTCACTCTCCCTTATTTTTTAGTTATTTAACAAGTGTGATGTTATAGTCACCGTAAGCAGTGGCCTTACTTGGACATATGTAAATGTCATGTGTTCCAGAATAATTCTTAAGGTAGTTATTTTAAATTTCATTGAAATGGAAACACAATCTTTCAAAAACTGATATAGCCCTCTCACACAACTATAAAGAGTATGGATGCCAGCAACCTCCTTTGTGAAAATTCTCTTTATTTCTAAAACTATGTCAGTGAAGGATGCAGGCAGGGTGATTAATCAACAGTTAATGTAGATGGAGGTAGCCAGAGCCATGTGCCAGCGATTTCATAACTTCCACCTGCAGATATGTGCTATTTACAAGTCAAGTGCTGGTGAGAAAAAGAAAAGAAAATTAGCTATAAATTGAACTCAGACCCACATGGGAGTTTAAGACTTTCATATCCTGAAGCATATTCTAAGGCATTTCAATTTACAGCTTGTATACTTTCTTTTTAAAGTCCTGGATTCTTTAAATTTGTTATCTTGGTGTTTTCATTTTAAGATCTGTATAATCAGCAACATCTTTGCTCTGTAAGGGGAAAGTAAAATCCCATTGCACCAGTGTCATTTTTGATGTAGTTCTTTAGAAAAAAAAAAAAAAAAAAGAGCAAGCATCAAGGATGAAATTATGCTGCTGTTGAGTCTCTAATTTTTCTATGAATGAATTGTAAAGTAAGCAAAGGGTGAGGGGAAGTGCCATATGTTCTTTTTTTTTCCAGAGGAGTGTGTCTTAACAACAGATCAGAAGTCACCTTTAAATGCTGACTACAAAGAAATTGCCGGTTGCTTATTCTGCAAAGGCAATTTTTGCTTTCTTTTTGCTGAGCTGCCAAAAGGACATATCTAAATATAATTATTTCAATAATTATTTCTTCCAGTTGAGCAATTAATGATGGCCTTTACAAATGACAATTTCATTGAATAGCATTAGGCAAGATGAATTAGGTTTTTATTAAATGGTGTTTCAGAGTTTCCAAGAATCCATGAATACCCCATGAAGAAATGTATGATGAATATGAGTATTTTCTATCAAGATCAACAAGTATGCATATAGTTTTTATATAAATACAGGTATAAGTAAATATATAAATACACGAATATATATATGAATATGCTTTGCTATTATGCATTTCACCCCTAAAAGTATAAAATACTTCTATTATACTTCTATTATAGAATACTTCTATTATAGAAGGCAAATTCATATATTCTTGTTGACAGATTGAATTATTTATTTTCAAACCTTTTATGTAGTATAAATCTTCTAGGAATTTCTGTCTTTTTATTAATTTTATCACTTCGATCTATCAAATTTTTGCTGACAGTAAAGAATAAAAGCTTTTTTCTTTTTTATCACATTAATTGACCTGGTTCCCCACAATTACCTCTCTTCCTCATTCAGTGCTGAAGGCACATACAAAGGAATTAGCAATAGAATCAATAAATTTTCTTTTTTTTTTTTTTTTTTTTTGCGGTACTGGGATTGAACTCAGGGGCATTCTACCTCCGAGCTATACCCCCCAGCCCTATTTTTTATTCTTTATTTTGAAACCAAGTCTCACTAAGTTGCGGAGTGCCTCACTAGGTAGCTGACGCTGGCCACGAACCCAGATCCTCCGGTCTCAGCCTCCCGAATGCTGGGATTACAAGCGTGCGCCACCACGCCCGGCAGAATCAATAAATTTTCTTGAAAGTGAGCTAAGAAACAGTAGTTAAGTAGACTTGTAACATTAATGAACTTTGGCTATCTTATCTAAATATATGCCAAGTTCTAGAAATCAGCTTCTGCATTTTTCCACTGGATCCATATCACCTGCCCCACCAACTGCCTTCCTAATCCTCCTGGCCTAAGACTGTCTCCAGGCTGAAGTGCTTCGGGGCTCAGTCCTTGACCCTGCCTCATTCTGTTAGTGATCTCCTTGAGTTCCAAGTCTTTCAAAAAGCTTCCATATGTTAACTCCAAAATTTATAATACATCTTAGAGCTCTATCCAAGCTCCAGTCTTATATATTCCACAGGCTACTCAGTATCTCCATTTGGATGTATAATACACTTAAAAAGATAAACCAGGTGTGGTAGCTCAGGTCTGTGATCCCAGTACTTGTGAGGCTGTGACATGAGGATCACAAGTTCAAGGCCAGACTCAACAATTTAGTGAGGCCCTCAGGAACTTAGTAAGAACCTGTTTCAAAATAAAAAAATAAACCTGGAGAGGTGGTGCAGCTTGTAATCCCAGTACTTGGGAGGCTGAGACAGGAGGATTGCAGGTTTGCAGGTTCATGGCCAGTCTCAGGAACTTAGTGAGGACCTCCACAATTTAGTAAGACCCTGTTTCAAAATAAACAATAAAAAAATAGGGCTAGGGGTGTAGTTCTGAGGTAGAATGCCCCTGGTTCAATTCCCAGCACTGCAAAACATAAATAATTAAATAAAGAAATAAATAAATAAAAAATAAAAGGTCTAAATATGTAGCTCCAAGGTAGAAAGCAGTTAGGTTCAATCCCCAGCAACAAAATTAAGAAAAAAGAAAAAAAAAGGTAAAATGTCCAACAATAAGCTAGTTTTCCCTAACAAATCTACAAGGCTAAATGATCTCCACATCTGAGGTAATAGCAAATGATAATTATAATTTTAAAACATAAAATATCACTGCCTTATTTGGTTTCTCTAACACCATGCATCTAGTCTGTGACTACAGTGTACCAACTCTATCTTCAAAATACATTCACAGCGCAACAAATTTTTTCCACATATGCTGCTATAACCCTGATCTGTCCCACCATAATATTTCACCTGGATTACTACAAGTATTTCATAACTAACTTACTTCTTTCAGCTTTGTCTTCCTTAACAATCAGCCAAGGAATGATCTACTTGAAACATAAGTCAGACACTGTCAATCCTCTAGCTACTATATTAAGTGGCTCAATATTTTACTCAGAATACTTAAATTCAGTTCAATTTAATGAACTCTTGTTCATGATCATCTTGCTTGTATCTTATACGCTAATTCAACACACATCACTCACACTGAATCCTTACTTTTTCCCTAAGGCCAGAAAGTATGTTACCACCTTGCTCCCTTTCTGTTACTACTGGGAATACTAATCCTCCAAATGTCATCTAGGCTGTTTTCCTCCCTATTGCCCCCTAAGTCTTTCTTGATCACCTTCTTTATGAGGCTTACTTTGATCAATGAAGCACTGTGTTTTCTTCTGATCCCTCCCTGCAACACCCGTTATTTACCCTGCTCAACTTTGTATTTCATCCTCTGTCTAATAAACAACATATTTTCCTACTTTTTATATTATTTGTTTTCTACAGAGCCAGCTATATTGTATGTTCCTCGAGGGCAATGAAAACATCTGTTTTATTTACTGAGCAATCATGGCCATTTTTTCACCAATCAGCAGATTCTCTATATAGGTCATTCTGATCACCTGCATTTCCTCCTGCTATCTGAAAACAAACTTGCCCTCAGGTACAGATTCAATTGACCCAATTGATAGTACTAATTATCACCTGAGAGCCTGGCTGGAAAGAACTTTCTCATAACCCACTTACCACCAAATTTTTATTCTGACACTTAACACTTCTCAGTGTTATAAAGAGTAGTGGAGAAGTTTGTGTATCTAATATTAGTAATTATGCCATTATGTATTTTAGTGTTGGAGCATCCTCTTAATAATGGTATATATTTTCAATGTGCAGTTCTATTTTACATGCATTTCTTAACTAGATTTTGATGGTATTCATGTGCATGACCCATATCTAAAATTGTCTAGTTTTATTTTAACTTTAAGCTCTGCATTTTTATTATGGGTATGCTAACTTTTGGAAAAATGTTTAAAATTTTTATGATGAACTCAGGTTGCCTATACAAGAAAATTCTTAATGAAGTGAATAGCAGCCAATAAAACCACATATTATTTGAGGATATTGATGTACTTGAAGTTTTTTCTCCTTAAAACACAGAATTTGAAAGCACAGCTCACAGTACTGCACAATTCTACTTGGCAGATAAAATTTCTACATACTTGGAAACAGCAGAAGACTCTAAGAAGACACTAATTTTAGTACTAAAATCTATACTCACTGTTTACTAGGAAGTTGCCTTAGTCTCACATAAAGTGAAAGGCGATGGAGTTGTATCATTTTACTCTAAGAATTAAATAAGGAATTGTGTTTTAAATTAACCTGTCTTCCATCTCCAAGGAGCATGGTGCACTGAGAATCAATGTTACAAATAATAGGTTCCAGCTTCTTTCCAACTGCCATAGTTGTTGGATGTCACTCACAAGCATAGCAAATCCCGTCAGTAATGGCAGCTCACATTAAGCCTGGACAAAGGAAAGATAGGTTGCACATTTGGGCACATTTTCCCTTTCTAACTATAATTCCATCCTTTTAACTTTCCCCAAAACTCTGGTCCTCTGTAACAGCATAATGGTTGAGAACCTGTATTGTACAATTTTGGAAAGAAAAAACATAAAAGTAGGCTAATGGAAGTGGTTGTTAACACTTATTTACTTTGATTAAAAAATGCCCTGATGAGTTAGGAAGAGAGATATTAATCTCATTTCACAAGAGAGAATATATATTTGGAAAGGATATAGTGCCTATTGTAGCTGAGGTGGCAATAAATGGAATAACATAGAACCAATATTCAATTCAATTCAAATTTAGAATATGTACTCTGTCACCTAATTAGAAAGTTGGAGAAGATGATTTATCAAGTTTCTTTTACAAAAAAATCCCATAACAAATAATAATAATAAAATTAATAATAATAACGATAATGATAATAATAATAATAATAATAATAATAATAATAAAGTGTGATTCTCTCATTCTAGTCATGAAGAGATTTAAAAAAGCATGGCTTAAATGGGCAGGGGAATATTGATAAGTAGCAAAAAAAAAAAAAAAAAAAGAGAGAGAGAGAAGATTTCACTTGTTCACAGGAATCAAATTGTCTAATTTTCTCAAGAAAAAGCGTTTGATGTTCTATAACTAACACATGTGTGATTCAGACTTTATTCCTTCAAGTCTAATGACAACTGAGTGAAAACTTTATTAATTTCATCCTTTGTTCTGGCATTACTAAATCTGAATGGTAGAAATCTTCTAAGGAGGAGAAAAATGTCTCAATGAAAACCCAATTGTTTGTAGTAAACTATTTAGTCAGAGTTGGACTATTTACTACATTTTTTCTTTTATGACAATTATTTTTTTCTTCTTCTGAAAAGACTGGCTGGAATATAAATATTCATCATAGCTAAAAAAGGAATAAACAACAACAATAACAAAAAATCACCATGTAAGGGTTGATCTATTGCTTCTATTACCAAAATAATACTAATATTATACAAATGGTGCATTTGTATAAGCAACAGATAAGTTGATTGAACTTACTATTGTATAGATAAATGGAAAGAAAATATTATTAGTGAATGAGGTTAAGTATCAGCCCCAGCCTTGGTAGCCAGTTAAATTTTTTTCTACATTATCATTGCAATTTCTTTTGTTAACATATAAAGGATAATGTTTAGGATTCACATTAATTAATATGCCATGTTATTACAATATAAAACTTAATGAGAACGCTTATCAACAACATTGGAGCCTTAGAGCCAGGTATGATGTTGCATGTGTATAATCCCAGTTGTTGGGAGGCTGAACCAGGAGAATTGCAGGTTTGAGTTCAGCCTTAGCAACTTAGCCAGACTCTCAGCAGCTAGTCAGGTTCTGTTTAAAAATTTAAAAAAAATAAAATAGCAGTGGGTGTAGCTTAGAGGCAGAATGCCCCTAAATTCAATCCCTGGTATGAAAAAAAAAATTGGAAATATTATACCTCTTTGGATTAATTAGGAAATCTACACAGTTTAGCCAATTGACTCTCAAGTAAGGGGATACAAAAAATAGAGAGAGAGAGAGAGAGAGAGAGAGAGAGAGAGAGAGAGAGAGAGAGAGAAAGAAGGAAAGAAAACACTATTATTAATTTTAATTAGTCCTTTCCTCTCTTTAGGACATTCTTTCACCATTTAAAATATTTTCATTAAAAAGCAAATAAAACAAAATTTAAAAATCTTGCATGGCAGGAAGTTAAATAATCATGTACTTTGTTTGGATCAAAACAACAATGTATCAGAGTCCAAAGTATACCAATTGAGTTAGGAGAACACTACACTATTTCATTGCAGTCAGTCAAATTCTTTGCTTAAATATACACTAGCCTACTTTATATTTTAAAGATTGAGTTCAAATAAGGTTGAAACTTTATTTGGATTATCTTTCTTTCCATCAATATTAAGTAGATAATTCTCTATCTGTTTTATAGTTATACTCTTTTTTTTTTTTTTTTGTGGTACAGGGGATTGAACTCAGCGGCATTCTACCTCCAAGCTACACCCCCAGCCCTATTTTTTTTACTCTTTATATTGAAACAGGGTCTCACTAAATTGCGGAGTGTCTCATTAGGTAGCTGAGGCTGGCCGTGAACCCAGATCCTCCAGTCTCCCAAAAGCTGGGATTACAAGCGTGTGCCACCACGCCCTGCTAGTTATACTCTTAATTGCTTTTAGTAGTCCCACATGTTAAGAAAAAGCAACCACTTGTATTTATTTCTAGATAAACGTGAGTGTTCTTTTATCTATTGAAACTCAGTGTCTTTGTTTAAAGAATTTGATAAGTATATTTGTGGTAAAATGGATGGAAATATATCTATATATATGAATAGAAAAATAAAATTGTGCATGCTCTACAACATAGCACGGGAAATAGATTGCATATTTAAAATGCACTGGTAATTCAAAAATACAATTTTTATGGAACTGCCTGTTATATAGTAAAATTCAACAAATGTTAACTGTCTTGATTATGTGTCTGTGTTCTCCAACAGTCAACCTGTCAAAGCCATGAATTTCTAAGAAATTATACTACAGAGATTTTTTGTTCATCTTTCTCATTTTCTGTGATTACTATCAAGGGAGGGCTAAGGAGACACAAAACCCTTAGGGTCACTAAAAGGCTTAAAATTTTTATTATACAGACCATTGATAGTACTGCCCTATTCTCAAAGAATTCCTGGCCACCACCCAGTCAGAGTGATAGTTTCAGCATTGTACTTCAGTTTCTTTCATTTTATGGCTAGCAGTATAGCTATTGTGTGTTGGCCTGCTTCTTTGACATGATTTAAACTTCATGAAGTCAATATACATATGTTATGTCTTTGCATACCTCCAAATTCAGTACAACTCTTGACAGATTTTGTTGTTGTTTTGTCACACAAAATAATGAGTGCATTGAACTTTTGAATGAAACTATAGAGCTAATTGTTTTCTAAATAGCAAATTAGTACACGCTGGTTTCATTTAGTTTAGCTTTTCCTTTTTCATTTACTTTATTTTTTCCTGTGTTGCAAAAGATCTTGTAGCACATACGGATCTTAGCAAGCAAAGTATTGGCCATTGTTTGGGGATTTTGGAATAAAGAGGACTTTCTCTTTTCTTTGGAAGCAATTATTTCATTAGAAACAGCAAATGTCATTTCATTTGTGCCATATACAGCTCCCTTCCTCATTGGACTAAGTTACTAAGAGTACAACAAGAGTTTCCAACTACTACCACTTAAAATACCAAATACAAATGTCAGATTGAAAAACAAAAGTACTTAACTAAAGTTGGCTAAAAATAAACACGAGACAAATATTTAAGCCCTCTAGTAACAAAATAGAGAAAGACTCAAGTTAGAGTAGATTACATATATCAAGGAATATGAGGGAAAGTGTGAAATGTAGATCTAGTTGTTGGGGTCAGCTCTCCAATATAAATGGAAACAAAAGTTAAAACCTTGTACCATATTAGGATGAGCATGCTACAAACTGTGGTCTGAATTTGTATTGAACTTTTGTACAAATAAATTACTTTAAAAATTTCCAATAAGTGCAAAGATTATTAGAATATCTCCATGTTCTATTCTATGGAAGCCAACAAGGAGGGTTTCTCTCTACCAATACTTGCAGGGTATGGCAGGACTGAGGATTAAGAATCACACAACTATGGGGGTCTATTCCTACTTTTTTGAGGAAACTTCATATTGATCACCATAGTGGTTATACTAATTTATAGTACCACCAACAGTGGAGAAGAGTTCCTATTTCTCTACTTCTTTGCTAGGATTTGTTATTGTTTGTATTCTTAGTGTTTTTTTATATATATATATACTGGAAATGGAACCACCATATGATCTACCTATATTACTCATTGGTATTTTTTAACTTTATTTTATTTACTATTTGGTATTTCTTCAAATAGAATTAAAGTTAGAATGCTACAGCAATACATGTATGCCCATGTTCATAGCAGCACAATTTATAATACCCAAATTATGGAAGCAATCCAGGTGTCTGTCAACAGATGAATGGATAAAGAAAAGATTGTATATATACACAATAGAATTTTACTCAGCTATAAAGAACAAAATTATGTCATTTTCAAGAAAATGGATAGAAATGGAGAATATTATGCTGAGATTAGCCAGTCTCAGAAATTTAAGGGTTATATGTTCTCTTATGTAGAAGAAAAATAGGAAATATAAGGAGCTTTAAATAATGTGAAGAAAGATCAGCAGAACATTGAAAGGGGATTGGGGGAGAGAAAAAGGGAAGAGGAAAAGGAAGATGGAGGAAGGAAACAATTTAAATAATCTATGGCAACATGTGAACATGTTACTACCAATTTCACTAGCGTGTACAGGGGAGAAAAAAGGGAGAGCAGGGTGGGATGTGGAACAAAATACACTAGAAGCTGTGTGTATGTGTATTTGTATCACATTGAACCTCACTACAATGTGTAACTGCAAGATATGAATAAAAGTGTTTTTTAAAAAACAAAGAAATGGGTCATAAATTGAGATCCTGTTCAAATGCACATTCCTCACAGGATGCAGGAACACATTCAAAATTATAGTTATTATTTTAGTTACTATTCAATATATTAATCAGTATTAGTTAATATAATTAAAATATTTTTATAGCTTCATTAAGAGCAAACAAGCCAAGACCCAAGGGATCTCTCTTTGTTACTAATGACACGTATAAAACTCAGCTAGGTACAAAGCGTGTGATAAATAATTATATACTACTCAAGCAAATATAACTTGAATATTCAATTAGATGTTTCATCTTTTGAATGTTCACTAGTTATTTTGATTATTATTATCAAAATACTTCAAAGGTTTATTTTTAATGGTGGATGACACATTTAAATATATACTTTGCTGGTTAGAATTTAAAACAAAATTTATAAAATATATCTCTTCTTCACTATAACTGCTAAGAGTACTTTATAATAACATTTAAAAAAAACTATCATTATCTTAAATAATTA
Organism: Graphiurus murinus; assembly: GCA_004027655.1. Taxonomy (NCBI): domain Eukaryota; kingdom Metazoa; phylum Chordata; class Mammalia; order Rodentia; family Gliridae; genus Graphiurus; species Graphiurus murinus. The sequence continues at coordinate 41,890 of PVLC010005302.1, read as the reverse complement.
TGCCTTGCTTCCTTACCAACACAGACATGAAGTAAATATAATGTTATCTGTAGCATCATTTTTATCCTTTATCAAATACATTGAGAATTTATAAAACTTTTTTCTAACAGTACATAACTATATTTAAAAGATATAATATATAAAATATACATTTAAATTGGTCTTCTCTTTGAAATGATATCATTAAATAGTATTTGTATTTCCTAATAATGCTATAATTGTTTCATGCATTTTAGAATCTTTTTTTATAATAGAAATCTAAAATATAGCGTTACTTTAAAAAATACATAATTTGATGATGGGTCAAAGGACAAGATTCCTTATTCAATGCCTTCCCACTTTTCTCAGTTTAGGGTTTTATTTGTTTGTTGTTTTTCCTGTATATCTGCTTAGCCATTAATCCTGATTCTTTTAGATTTGGTTGCTTTAATTAAAGCTACTTGGCTCTGAATATCAGAAAGATAAAGCATTTTCTGGGATTTAAATTAGGAATCTGCAAATCCATCATAAATCTGACTCAGTTATGTTTCCAGCCTGCTCAAGGGCAGTATGTGAAGTAAGTCAATATCATGCACGTAATTGACTGATTGCTGTTAATTTGAAATATGTGAATTTGATAACTGGCTTTATATAAATTCGTTAACATGCCATCCTTCACTCCCAATGATCAAGCTCCTGGCACATCACTAATAGGATATTTGCTTTGCGTTGTTTTTCTAGTGGCCATGATGAATTTGAGTTGATCCATTCCACACACAGTTGTCTATTTTTCCTTGTGACTAATGGGCCATATCTGGCAAGGCAGGATTAGAGATATTATTTTTATCCTTAATGGAAGATGAAAAAAATGGCAACAAAATCTATAATGTTGGCTTCGTTTACTAGAGCCAAACAAGCATGAACTTATAAAACTACTGTCCAGTCATAAGTTTAAAGTTATCTGGGTAACTTTTTCATTCAACAAAAGTTAAAATCACTGAAACTTTCATGCATTTCTCTGTATACCATCAATATTGCATAATATAATGTGTAGTTAATAATGTCAAATAAAAATGCCAATAAATAAAAGTCAATTTAAAAAAAACTATCAGTTTGGCAAAATAACATATATTTTGCTTTTTGTTTTTCCTAACAAGGAAATATCCTTTTGCTTTTTGTTTTTCCTAACAAGGAAATATCCTTTAATCTCTATAGCTGTTTGTTCCAGGCTCTATGCCATCAGGACCTTCTTGAATCAGCTTTAGTCACCTAAAAATTAGATATCAATTTGGGAGACTCTCTTCCCAGATGCTAGATACTAATATCCCTCTTTGTTTTTCCATCTGGATGAGAAGCACCTTCTGCCTACAGTTATTAGTACTGTGTTATTTCAAGTTTTGTTCACTTTTCTAATCCTTCAAACACCTGTTTAGCCAAACTTTAGAGTATCATATTTTTGATTAAATATATAACAATAGCTTCCTATTTTCCTGATCCTTCTGATGAACAGCTATAAGAAAAAGTTAATGTTTCTGGAGATTAGCTAATTTTATTAAAAAATGAGTAAATTTTTTCAATCTACAGAGGGTCTTTGCAGTGTCAATCGAGTTGACTTTGTTGTTTATTAAAAGCCATTGCATTCTTTTTTTTTTTTTTTTTTTTTGAGGTACTGGGGATTGAACTCAGAGGCATTCTACCTCCGAGCTATACCCCCAGCCCTATTTTTTATTCTTTATTTTGAAACCCAGTCTCACTAAATTGCGGAGTGCCTCACTAGGTAACTGAGGCTGGCCGCGAACCCGGATCCTCCGGTCTCAGCCTCCCGAATGCTGGGATTACAAGCGTGAGCCACCACGCCCGGCCATTGCATTCTTTTTTATTACTGAGAAAAAAATTAGGCATGAGTCATGCATTAAGTTGCAGAGCTTAAAAGATATTAGTGGGTACCTGGTTCTGGTTTTGACTTTGTTTTTGTTTCTGATATTGTCTATGGCCTTTGGGGAATGTATTCCTTTTTCTCCCACTATCTGAAACACACACACACACACGCACACACACACACACACACACACACATGCACACACATACACACACATCATATGATCCTGGTTTGCCAAAGATAAAATCATGTTTTTCCTAATTGGTGAAGTGGGCTAGTAACATTCTCTTTCCCAGGAACATTGGTTATAAATGAAGAACCAAAAAGGATATTTTGAGTTGAATCATCCAATTACAATATCTAAGAGAGATGATGCATGCAATTAATTTCTGCTCTTAATATACTTCTTTACTCTCCACATGCCTGATTCTTTAGCTATTTCTTCCATCCTGAGCCTATCAAATTATTTTTTGATTGTTGGTTTAAGTAAATTGAAGAGGATTCCCTAATATATACAATTCTCCTTTTATCTTGCTTTTTATTTTTTGTTTTTATAATTTTATTGGTACCTTATAGTATTATATCATAATGTACCTCATAGTGATAGCTACATACATGTACACTGCTCCTCCAAGTACATTTCTCAGACACACTGATTAAATAAATGGTATTTTTCCATTTTGCAAAATGTGGAGGTAGAGACTCATATGTACCTCATATTTCCATCTGTTGACATAACAATTTATAAAATACAATTTAAGTATAACTTTGAGAAAATAACTGGCATTCCTGGTTTAAAATAATTTAGGAGTAATATCTACTCAATTTAGAAAAATGGATTAAGTAATAATTTTGAAACTAATTTAATAATAAGAAAAAACATTATGTAAAACCCAAATTAAAGTTATAACTGAAGTTTTTCCCTATTGAGACACATTTACACATGCCTCACTAGCTTTAATTATTTTTTTACACATTTATCCAAAAATATTTACTACTTCATATATTAGACACTATGGTAAATATTAAAGAAGCATACTTTTAAAAAATTAAGAATTAAAAATAAATCGCAGAATTCTACTATTAAGCAATTTCTATTATAGTGAAAACAATAGACAACTAGAGATATATTGTGAAGCATGATAAAGCTTATTATGATGACAAGCATAAGATGTCATGCAGACTTAGGTGAATGACATTCACACTAAGAAGGAGTAAAGGGTATATAAGAAATGATAAGAAAGTAATATTAGGAGGCTGAGACAGGAGGATTGCAGGTTTGCAGCCAGCCTCAGCTACTTAATGAGGCCCTCTGCAACTTAGTGAGACCCTTTTTCAAAAATAAAGAATAAAAAATAGATCTGGAGGTGTGGCTTGGAGGTAGAATGCCCTAGAGTTCAATTCCCAGTACTGAAAAAAAAAAGAAAGAAAATAAAAAAGGAGCAAAAGATAAAATAAAAAAAAAAATCTGAAACTTTTCTGGACTAGAACCAAGGACTTTTGGGGGGAAAATTAAGATCAAGTAATAAGCAGGTTCCCTTTGATACTTGTATGCCAAGCTAAATTTTATTTTTTGCCCTATGTTCTGATTAAGAATAGAAATATTCCTAACCACTGTTAATAAAAGGCCATCTAAAGCATTTTGCCCATTAGACTACTAGGTAAATTACTTATAATTACTCTTTTGACTTAAAAAAGCATTTAACCATTGCTAATTAGGAGTAACTCATATGTTGCAATTATAGTTCTACATAACCTTCGCCCAAAAATTCAATAAGGTTTTGATCCTTTAACATAAACTAATTTGATGACCAATTGAAATTCTACATGCATTTAATCAGCTGATAACTATTAGAGAGTAAACATCATTAGAAATATGAGTAATTTATTTGTATCTCAAGTTTGGCAAAAAGTGTTAAATAGTCACAACTAAATTCTATATAATATGGGATATTTACTTAATTTATTTTATTTTAATTAATTTCTGCTATCAAATTTGTTTGTTAAATCTCAAAAACACTGAACACTGACCCATGGGGAAATAATCTTGCTAGTAATAATATCCTGTTTAACCCAAAAATCATTAAAACACCTCTAATTTAAAATTCAATCTTAAAGTTGGAAGTTTTCAACCTGTTTCCATAAGAATTTCTGCCTTAATAATATGTGGGTAGAGACTATCCTCTAATCTAATGAGTCAGTCTTTCTCTCTCTCTCCCCAAATCCCACAGAAGCTGGTTTCCTGGTCTCTTATTGGTCCAAATAGTGTAAAGCTTTTCAAACTGTGAACCAATCACTAATAAAAATGAGAAACTATTACCATGATTTATGTTCATCATTTATTTATTAAGCACAATATTTACTAGAAACAAACACATTATACTTAAATATATTTCTAGTACTCAGAATTAAATAATAATGTTTGGTTTATTATACATTCTCATGATTAGCCTAATAATTGCCCAGTTATGATACATATGTTGATAGATGGAAACATGAAAGACAGAGAAAATTTCTAGGTAAATATAAAAGACAAAAATTAAATGTTTTATAAATCCAGAATAACTTGGAAAAGAAAACTCTAACCCTTAGCTTTGAGACCTAGAGAAAGTTTGTATATACTAATAGAAGCTAATCCAAAGGATTCTTTTGAGGACTTAAGTAATCCATATAAAGTTAAAATCCATTATATCACCATCTGTATCTAGATTTAGAGTTAGGTGAAATCTATATCTAGATTTCATCACAGTGCATTATTTGTACTCTGACACTTTCTGTATTCCTAGACATATGTAATGCAACCTTAGTTTCTTTTTGGAGTGCTAGCTCTCAGAGCACATTGTCAGAAAAGGTACAAAAATGCAATCAATGCTTTGGGGCATATGTGAAAACCCAATGTTTTTCTCAGTCCTTGGCTAAAATAGCTGTTGTTGTACACTTTTGCCATCTATCTTTCTCTTTTGCATTTGTCTTCACAACTTTCCTGTTTTACTTATCTTTCAGTTCTCAACAACTCCTTCTTTGACTTAGAATACTCTTAGTGTGTCCTTTGCTTACCTCATTCCTTTAATCCATTCTCCTCAACCTTGAATAGAGAGAGAGAGAGAGAGAGACAGAGAGAGACAGAGAGAGAGACAGAAAGAGAAGAGGAGCAGAGAGGAGAGGAGAGGAGAGGAGAGGAGAGGAGAGGAGAGGAGAGGAGAGGGGAGGAGGGGGGAGGAGAGGAGAGGAGAGAGAGGAAATAGAAATAGAGGTGTTTGGTGGATTTATACAAAGGGTCTCTCTTCTCTCTCTCTCTCTCTCTCTCTCTCTCTCTCTCTCTCTCTCTCTCTCTCAACATTTTAGGTTTCAGATACTTCTCACATTGCCAAATTGAAGACATTATTTAGTTGGACCTATAATTTCAGATTTTAGAGGAGAAGTCCAGATTGGAGCTTCACAGTTGAGTTCTTAATATACAAAGAGTATTGAAAACCTTACTTATATGCTTAGAGTGGGAGGTCAGGTGATGTAGAAAGTGAACATAGATAAATCTTGAAACTGTTTCTGTTCTTTAAACTATGAATTTTATTTCTAATGAGTTATCCTAAGGTTATAATCATAAAAAGTACAAACAAGAAATCGTGTACAAGGATTTAACTATAATATGTTTATTTTATGAAAAATTTTTTAAAAGTTAATAATTAAAAATAGATTATGTAAAACCATGAAAAGCTTATTTTATTCTGCTAGATGTCATCAGAAAAGAGTGGGTTCCCATGAGGAAGAGTCAACTGATACCATAGACTCAGAATATAAAGGTCCAGCACTATTTATATGATTTATTATTTGTGAAACTAGAAACTAGGTATGAAATTCATCATAGAAAGGCACAATAAACTGAGAATTGAACTTGGTGTTTGGTAACTTTTAATGTTTCACATAGTGATGTAGGTGTGATTTTCTCTTATTTCTAGTTCATGGACCAAATCTTGACCTCAGATATATGTTACACATATTTTTCTATAATAAAAAATAAAGAGAGCCGGGTGTGGTGGGACACGCTTGTAATCCCTGCATTTGGGAGGCTGAGACTGGAGGATCCGGGTTCGCGGCCAGCCTCAGCTACCTAGTGAGGCACTCCGCAACTTAGTGAGACTTGGTTTCAAAATAAAGAATAAAAATAGGGCTGGGGGTATAGCTCGGAGGTAGAATGCCCCTGAGTTCAATCCCCAGTACTGCAAAAAAAAAAAAAAAATAACAAAAGCAAAAAAACCGGAGAGAAATAGTAACTTGGTATCATTACTACAAAGAAAACTCTCGAATTCACATGATAAATTAATTTCAAAAGAATTTATAGTGTGTATAGCAATCATCTTGTAAAATACTATGCTTCACTTAGAGAACTCAGGGTGCCTCCTACATGTTATTTAATTTACTTTATTATATATACAATAAATTATGTTTATGGATAGAAATTTAAATTCACATTGCTTAAATAACTACCTCATTATTCAGGCTTGTATTATGTATTCTACATTTTCCCTATTACATAAAGAGGTAGGTGATAAAGACACAGATTTCTGTTTTTAATAAAATCAAGTGGACAATACAAAATATAGAATATTAGTAGTTCAAGATCAGGGACCATTTTGAGAATTTAATTTCATATTTTGACTTAGAAAAGAGATATTTAAAATGTTTACAATCTATTTATATTATCTAAAAATAAATATGTAAAAAAAAATCCTACTTTATCCAGGTACAAATGCTTTCTACAATTTGATAGTTTGGAAAACTTCTTTATAAAATGAATTTTTACAATATATTTCTTTCTTTGATAACTTTATATCATTTTCCAAATGTGTTTAGCCTTGCACTCTTCTAAAGAAACTGTCACACAAAGATGTCCTTGGTATTAAATCTAAACGATGAACAAAGTTCATTAGGACATCTTCATAAAACTTTCATGTTGAAGTTGTAGAATTTCTCTACATGATTCCTCAAAATCACAGAACTGTTGTCAATTATTAGGCAATTAAGAAAATACTTCTATGTATTTATTGTATTACATAAAAATCCAAAATAATATTTAAATAGAGGCAATCTAAAAACATGATTAATATTTTATTCTACAGTGAATCTTGAAAATTTCTTCTGTCAAAAGTTTATCTGAAAGGAGTAACAAAGTGACCAGGTTAATCTATGACTACTTATCATGAATTTTACAATACTGGAAGTAATAACATATATCAGAGTGACAAAAAGTCTAAGAGCTAAAATAGCTACAATATCAAAATGAAATGAATACATCAATTTCAATCTCTGTAACAACCAAAGAATCTGGATAGAGATATATTGTAAATGCACAATGAGATCAGCCCTTTTCACAAATCTTATTTCCTCCAAGCCAATTCCCCTCATACTCTGATCCATTTGAACTTAAAATTAGCAAGTGAAGGATTGAAGAAACTTCCCACGAAAATGTTGGAATAAAAACATCAAATTGTATACTTTAATTAGACTATAATTTTTCTTTGAGGGGGATTACTATCATCTTTGCCAAAGAAAGCAATTTATGCCAAAGTTAACATGACAATCCTGAAATTTGAACTTAGCATTTAGCAAAAAGCTTGCAGGAAGTGACAGACTCAAGCATCTTGCTGCTTAACTTTGGTATGTCTATAATATTTGGGCAAAATTCTCATTATTTCTTTTATGAATTTGAAAAAGCACTTATTTATTTTTATGTTTTGGAAGTTGAAATGTGTTCCCGAAAGTGAGAAATCCCTTTTACTTCACCATATGCCATCTTGTCTTTTTGACACTCTAAGCCTGGAAATATCGCAAGTGTGCAGACTTCTGATTTCCAAATTATCTACTGCCAAGAAGGGAAGTGGGTATCTGAAACTCAGCCACAGACCTTGGCAAATTTCAAATTCAGAATAAAACTTTCACTTTAAAATTGTGCTCAAAAGTTGAAAGGGATTTTTTTCTGTCTAATTTGTATGTTATTCTTATTGCAGTATTGTGAGTGAAAATTATTATATCCTAGTATAAAGGGCTTCTCCTTTTCTCATTAGAGAGAAGTTTTGAAATATTAAGAAGGGAATTGAAATTTCTATTCTTTTACATTAAAATTCAACAATGTAAGGAGTCACACATTCCACCTCAGTTATAATACTGAGAAGTAAGCACATCTTTGGGGATTTTTGTAACAGTGGCTCAGAGGTATCTGAGCAAATGTCTATTCCATAAAGGATGGCTTGTCTAGCAGTTGGAATGCAATGTCTGTGGTACAGTATGGTACAGCTAGAAATAAAAAATGGTAATTTTCTCCTGATGTTTATTAAATTTGTATTGTTACTGAAAAGGTGCTCTAAAGATAGCCCAATGAAATACGGTTGCTTCAAATATTTTTTTGCTATCTTTACTAGGCTTTTGATAAGTTTTAAATTTGCAATGTTAATGGAAAAGGTGACCTAAATAAAACCCAAAGAAATAAAGTTACTTCACATATTTTTCTATTATATTTACTAGATTTTCTATCAGTTTTAAATAATTTTTACTACAGATTCAAAATGTTTATCATTGACTGGAAACCAATGGGATATTTATGGTCCAGATATAAAATCCAAATTTAGAAACTTCATTCCTTCAAGAGACAATTTAAGTATCATTTATTATGCATTTTTAACTTAAAAAGTTTAAAAAGAAAACAAAAACAAAACTCTTCCAACTCAAAGATGTCAGACCATTATAACTAAAACTCATGTTCCTGCACAAAAAGTAGTCATATAGATAAGTGTACTGAAAAGAGGATAAATCTTAATGTCAAAAAACAATGGCAATTCATAGCTGCTTGTAGTGTGAGAGGGTGCTTGTCTCAGCAGTTTTTAGATTGAAGAGTAGTAATCCCCACAGGAAGACAAGGGGTAAGGCCTTTGTCCAAAGTGATCTGGGAGTTGGAATTGAGACCTCATGTCTAAAGCTATATCCTGAAAGCATTTTAATTTCCCTGGAAAGGTAGGCAAGTCAAAATTTTGTCTTTCAGCATCAGCAATAATAAATCCTCTTTTGTGTGTCTCTCTAATTATTAGGGGCAAATGGAAAGGAAGAAAAAATTTTTTTTCTTGAGAATTCATTTTATCTCATAAACATCAAAGTATAAAATTTATAATACCTAAGTTGAGAGAAATGCCTTAAAAAATGCCAAAACTAAAACTCTTGGGGCTAGAATTATTACTGGAACTCTTGGAAAAATCAAACATTAAACCAATCTGGAAACACTCTTACAAAACAAAACATCATAGGTGAAGTTTAGCTGTATCAATAGGAATACATACCAATGAGAAAACAAACAAAAAAATAAAACCAAAAAACAGTCAATAAAGTAAAATATTCTCAGATAGTGAAATAAAATCTAAAGACATCATAAATCATAAAAAGATGCACATACAATTAGATAATATTAATGTAAAATTAAAGAAAGAAATAGCAGGGAACCTATAATAAAACCACTTTTATAATTTAAAGTAATAAAATTTAACTGAGAAAGCATTATTGGTAGTAAAAATGGCTTTGAGCTAATAGTAAAGAACATAATCTTAACATAGTACAATTTATTCCCAATTTTGATGCTATAAATGTATGTTGCTTTATAAGATGAAATTCTCTATTGAGGTCAAGAGAATTTTGAGAAAATAAAGAAAAAATAAGAGAATTGATATTACCAGATATCAAAATACACCAAAATAATTCAGACAACTCCTTACTGACCCAGCATCAGGGAAAAATAATATCAAGAAAAGTAATCTGGTATATATAGGTACTGTATTTTATTCATGCTAGAAATGGAATTTCAAATTAATAAGGAAAGGTCAAACTAGTTTAGAAATTGCATTTAAAAATTTTTAAATATATTGCTAAAATCTATTATTTAATCATATTTAAATGTGCAAGAGAGAGAATAAACTAAAATAACTAATGAAAATGATAAAGAAGTATTTATTTTTATCTTAAAAGGAAGGTTTTCCTAGCATAAAAGAAAAATCTCAAAGCTCTAAAAGCCTACATACAAATCTAAAGAGAAGAAGTATTAATGATACCATAAATAATACAAAGATAAGTATATCCTTATCATTATATTCACTTCTACAAAAGAGGTATCTTTTATCCTCATAATGACAAATAATTTAGAATATTTATTATTATTATTATTAGTAGTAGTAGTAGTAGTAGTAGAGTATGAAAATAGAGACACTTATAAATGATCTCCATGTGAGTATAAATTGTAATAACATTTTAGAGGATGGTTTCACAGTACTTATCAAAATAAAATTAATCACATAAATTGACCCACCCATCCACCTTAAAATTGGACATGGGAGAAACATCATTAGGAAATGTGAAAATTCGAAAAGAACCAAAATAATTATAATGTAATTCAGAATGGTACACATGCAGAAGTTGTTTTTTAGAAAGCACATGTGTGTCTTATTTAGGAACTTTTATAGTCATATGATAAAAATTAATTTCAGCTAGCTTAGCCAAGTAAAGGTGAATGTTTATTTAAAAAAATGTCTAATAAAAGAAGTCAAGAGTCCATTGGCAGAATTGTAACCTAGGCTTACCAAGTGCTTATCCAAAAACTGGAAAGATATAGAATATAAAATTATCCTTTTATTTTTATCTCCTGGTTTTTCTTTACATATAGAATTGGAAATCAACTTTCTCTATTCCTTAGTTCACAAAACATTGAAGATTAAGACATCCCTGTAGATTTGAACTTACTTGTTATAATTTTGATATTACATAGACAAAAGGATATCCAATTCCAAATTCCCACAAGTTAATATTAAACTGTCCCAAGCCACTTAAAATTTAAGATCCTCGGTGCATTTAGGTTTCACCTCTGGAAATGGAAAAAATCATTCCAAAGGAAGGGAGATTGTTACGACTTTGGTATCAACCTCAAAAAATATTTAAGAGAATATGAACACAAGTGTGTGTGTGTGTGTGGGGGGGGTATGTGTGTGTTTAAAACTAAAACACATCAATTCCTGCTATAGTCTGTTTTCTTCATAAAATATGCATATAGTTTATCTCAAATGATGCTGTGCCTTAGGTAAAGCAGAGAGAAAAATAAAAGGTTGGAGAAGCTATTGAAGAACAGGACACCACATTTAATAGCTGAATGATTTGTTCGGTAGTCCAAGTTGCATGGGGTTAAGATCACAGTTCAATTCCAAGTAGCAATACAGCCATGTTTTATCATTTCACCAAAAATTGATCTGTGGAAATGGTCGATGTGAGTGAAAATTGGTTCAAAATTAATTGGTTGAAAAATTGGCAAAGACAATTGAATGTGGAGAACAGAAATCTTTGAAAACTAGGTTCAGTAGGAAAAAAATAAATAAGATAATAGAATCCATTTGGATAATGAGTAAAGAAGGGTATGTCAAGGAACCAGAAATATTAATGAAGTCAAAGTGCAAGTGCTGAGAGTGTTAAGGATTAAAAATCTGGATTGCCCAAAGGTGAAGGACAGTGGGATGAGAGTAGAATTCGATATTCTAAAGAACAACATTGTTCATTTCCATTAATACCAAAGCAGACATTTTTGAAACATAGTGATTGTAATCACTTCAATGAAGAAATCAAGGTCAGTGGACTTTTACTGCTAGGCAATTTGTGTCTTGGCAATTTGGCCCTTTTCTAAAAATAGGACTTAAGTGTCTAGACAGTAAATACCTATAGAAAGTAAAATATCATAAAGAAGATCTGATTATGGGACTCTAGACTTCAACTCTGTTGAAGATATTTTATATACATTCTTTGACTAGACTAATACAGTTAGACTCAACTGCACAAATGTATCAAAAATTCACCTCATAATTAAAAATCTAAGAACTTTGAGTATGATGCAGTTTAAAATACTTATGAAGAATATTTTAGAGAGAAATTATTTAGATGAGAGTATCTGTCATAAACTTTACCAAAACCTCTAAAAACATTTAGGTTTTATTTCTAACTATAAACTCTGAAATCCTTAATATAGGTACCAATTCATATATATCGTATATGGGTCTTATTTCACTGTAGTAAAATTGAGAACATTACTATTAACTCTCACATATAATATTATTTTGCACAAATTAGAAATATTCATAAGTGAAAAACAGAGACTTAGATTCATATCATAAAGCTTAGCTCTGTACTTATCTACTACTGAAAGGCAATTCTCTAGGCTTTGACCTAAATATTCTTCTGGGATCCATTCTGAGATACTGTGTTGTACTGGAAAAATAAATGTTTTCCTATGTCTCCAGTTATGACTTTGCATAGGCAGCCTCAAAAGTTTTACCAAACTCCCTGGCAGCCAGTGTTTCAGTGATTAGCTGCTGTATTGGGATAGTCTGGTAAATGTTAACCACAATTTGGGTAATATTTAAATTCACATGAAATAATCTTACACTCTTTAGCAGAGCTCTTCTTTTTCAGTTGAATAAATTTTAGATTGATATAATGTTTAACTTCCCCATTCCATAAAATAATGAAAACAGCCATACTGATTTTTCCCTTTTCCTTAATGAAACATATGCAATCCTACTGCTTATCATCTTAACATAGTATTTCGATTCTTTCTGCCCTCAGAAATGTCCTAAAAATTACTTGGCTAATTCCTGTTATTTATACTTATTTATCCCCACCTTACTACCATTTTAGAGAATGTCTCCCCCTTTATGCTTTTTAAATTCGATATCCATTTTTTTCTATTTCTGTCCATTTCAGTTACTCCCACCACATATCAAAGTACTCAAAACAAAATAAATAGTTGGCTTACATATCAACTATTTATTGTTTCTAAAAATAATTATCTGGGCTGACCCTCAATTCTTTGCTTTCTATGGTGTTGGCTGGAAAACTAGGATGCTGGCGTTTCCAAAATGACCTTCCTCACGTTGATGGCATTTGGTTCTCTCTGCTGGGTGGGAGCTCAGCTGGGGCTCCTGTCAGAGGTCTCAGTTCTGCTCAGATTGAACAGTCTGAAAAACATGCCTCACTTTCAGAAGAGAAAGATCACATTTGAAAAGGAGCATATGGAGTGGGAAAAGATTGCAGTCATCTCTGTGAACACAGTATAGCAGGACTTACTTAATAACTGGGGGTGGGAAGGGCAGAGGAAGTAGAGGCCAGCAGGGTAGACATGAACTTGTGCAGCCACAGATGTGTGCACATCTTGCCTAGTCACAGATGTGTATGTAATTATGTAAGTACAATTAGACAAAGTATAACATGCATAATATGCGTGTCACGCTGGCATGGACATGTGTGATTTTGCCAAGAACCCTATATAAGGATAGGTCTGTGAATCAAATTGCTGTTTGTTCTCCTCCAGAATCCACATGTGTTCTTGTCACTGCTAAAACCTCCCCTTCAAACACAACTGGCCTTTGACAATTTGCGTAGTCAGCAAGATGAGGTGACTGCTCACAGCACCCTCCAGAGGAACATCCCTGGGAGAAACAACCCAGGGTGGAGTATAAGTGGCCCCCGGGGCCCCTGTGGTTCCAGGTAGTTAGAATATCTGGCAGCATGGACCCTGCCTGAGGAACACCCACAGCTAGAAGATGTCCATATGGCTTTAAAAGTGCTAGAATTGCACATTCCAGCACACATGGGCAGCTTTGCAGGCCAGGCAGAACATCCTAGCTTCAGTGGCAGAGGCACAGACCCCAGGACCATGGAGGCTGGCTCAGTCTGGGGTGTGGGGTAAGGACCAGCACAGTAGCCCCTAGATGGATTGTGGTAGCTAGGCTAGGCTTCATGGAACCATTGGTGATGCGGGGTGAGTCATGATGCTAGTACACATGTTACGGACTACCAGGTGGCTGGTGGCTTCCTAGACTAGGGACTTGGCTGGGATACATGATTAGCAGGGGACCTCATTGACCTGAGGACACATGTGGAACTGACTACTGGTCCCCCTTCAATGTGCAATGCATCCTGGAATTAGTTGATACATAAGCAGACAGCACCCTCCTTTTTGGCAATACGGACACATTTATAGAACCTAAATCTACCATAGAGTAAGGTTATGGAGGCCATCTATTTACAGTTCAATGGGCCCTGGTGACTTTGGGAATCAGTTGTTTGCCTCCTAAGCAATATGACATGTAGTTGAGTATATGTATATAGTGTATCTTGTCAATCCTTGTAGTATGTCCTAGGGGTGGACATGTTATAGGAGTTGACTGTGCAGACAACTAGTGGAGAATTCTAGGTACAAGTGTTTGTGCTAAAGACCATCACTAGAGGACATCCCCAACATGCTCCCTTACAACTCTCCCAGGCCATGAAGATTGTGAATGTATAGCAGTACGAGTTACCAGGAAGAACATGAGAAAACTAGACAAACAATACTAAAGCTAGAAGCAAGTGTAATCTGTCCAACTCATAACCCACTTCTCCTGTGTGGTCAGTGAAAAATCCTGGTGGTTCCTGGTGCATGTCAGTGGATTATTGGGAGCTAAACAAAGTGATACTGCCCTTGCATGCAGCAGTACCCAACATTTCAGAACTAATGGATTGTCTGTGGCATGAACTGGAATGGTTCCATTATGTGGTAGACTTGGTAAGCTTTTGACTCCATTGACATTACTCTGAAAAGTCAAAAACCATTTGCTCTTACTTGCAAAGAGTGCCAATGGACCTTTATGGTATTGCCCTAGGGATAGTCCCACTTTGTTTCATGGTCTGGTGGCACAGGATTTTGTCTTCTGGCAGAAGCCTTAGGCTGTACAATTGAACCATCATATTGACAATATCATGCTAACCTCTGATTCTCTTACAGAGGTAGAAACAACTGCTGAGCTGAGCTCTCCAGGAACAGTCTCTGAACTTCTCTCCAGGAACAGGCATGGGCTATCAATAAAGACAAGTTCCAGGAACCTGGGTATTCTGTCAAATTCTTGGGAGTTGCCTGGTCGGGTAAGACAAAGGTGATATCCAAGCAGTGATAGAAAAGATACAAGCATATCCTTGGCCAGGAATGGTAGTTACAGGTATTAGATCAATGATGATGTAGACTACCAACTTATTGAAGAATGGCTGAGGACTCCCTAGACAGGGATATCCCAAATACCCACTCTGACAAAGTAGACTGCATACTTATTGAAGGTTGGCTGAGGTTCTGGCTCAGATCCCCAGGATAGGGATAGCTCAAATGTCCACTTTGACAAAGTGGGGTGCATACTTAGAGTGATGAGCATGGTTCTATGGTAGCCCTTTGTCTGAACAGTTACATGCTTTGCTTGGTCCAGTACAGTTCTGAGCAACAGCCCCCTTGGAACCCATTGAAGTGGGAAATGCTTCAAGTCCCTATGAGGAAGAGAAAGCCCAATACCTTCAGAAGTGTGGTATCAGAACCTATGAAAGTGAGAGACAGCCCAAGTCCCTATGTGGAAGGAAAATCTTTGTTGGAGCCATTGTATTTCTAAGGGACAGTTCCTATAGAATCAATAGATGTAGGAGATGCTGCAAGCCCCTATACCTGTGGAAGCATGGTATACTGATGGCTCCTGTCACAGGCAACCACCCACATGGGTGAATGTGGCCTTATAACTGCTTCAGAAATGTTTTGGCATGAGACTGGTGCTAGATCCTCCAGAAAACAAGCTGAGTTCAAATCAGTCTGGTTAGTTCTCATGAAGGAGACTGGGCCCTTTCCTGTCTGTACAGCTGGGCAGTCTATCAGGGACTAACCCTGTGAGTACCTGATGGGTAGCACATGATAAGTTGGGCACCACCCATTGTGGGGCAAGGATATGTGGAGGATATGTTGAAATAGGGCCTCAGGGAAGGAACCACTATAGGACATGTTCTCGAAAATAGGACTTGGTAGGCCACCAGTAATGATGCTGCTGATGCTTTAGCAAAAGTTTGAGCTCTCCGACTATCCCTGGAGCCCTTGGGATTAGTATTGTGGTAACATAAAAGTCACGACATGTAGGCACCTGTACCATGAGACTTGCAGCCCAGGAGTGGAGATTGCCTTTTACCCACATTCAAGTGCAGGATGCTGTAAGGCAATGTCTTTGGTTTGCATAACACCACACATAGAGATGTAGGGTTCCTAGAATCCTGGAACGGGTCCGAGAGGTACTCAGCCTTTACAGGAATTGCAGACTGATTGTGTTGATCCCCTGCCAATGGATGCTCTGGTACATTTTGACTACCATGGATATGGCTACAGATCTGGGTATTGCCTAACCTGTAGCACAGGAAAACCAGCAACATACTGTAACCACCCTTGAACAACTGTCAGCGGCCTATGGTTGGCTGTTGGTAGTGGCAAATGACAGAAATACTCATTTTACAGGCCACCAGGTACAGACCTGGGCTAGGGACAATGACTTACATAGGCAGTTGAATGTTCCCTACTACCAGTTCCAAGCAGCAGGAATGATTGAATGCTCTAACAGACTACTAAAGAGAAGCTGAAGGCTTTGGCCACCTATTGAAAGAAACGGCAGGCATTATTGTCCATGGCAGTGCGGCTTTTAAATGAGCAATTTCATCACACTGGGTATGCCCCCTTAGATAAGGTAATAGTAAGAATGCCCCAAACTTTGAAGGTAATAAGAAGTTTGAAGGAACCACAGTTGCCCCAGAAATGAGTGGAGGAACCTTCTCTTACTCCCTGCACCTAAACCCTTGGCCCCAGACTTCAAGATATCTAGGAGTAGCCCTGGCATGTGCTGGTGTCTCAGGAACCATGGATTGCATTCCTGGAGCCACGTAGCCTGGGACAGAAGGTCTTTCAATAGCTGCCTGGCCCTGCCTGGTGTAGGTCAGGCTTTCAGGGGTGCAAAGTATGATTTCAAAAGGTATGCAAGTCATAAGACTATGGCCTATTCTCTTTCATTCCATGGAAGATATTCCTAACCCTTTACCTCCTACCCAGGGTGCTTTGATGTGGCACCATGACATGGAGTGACCACTATTTTGGTCATTGTTCTCTTACAAGAAGAACATATCACCTGAATCCTCCTGGAAGGGATAGACTTACCTATAATGGTCTCTCTCTCTACCCTGTCCTATTGTCTTGGTTAAAGCCAGGAAATAGCCTGCTTTCCTGGGCACACACCTTTGCCAGACTGCACAACACCTTCCATTGCTGGGTCTGTACTGAGCTACCAGTGTACAAGGCCAGAGGTCTCCAGTGGTGAATCACCCATGCTACTGCAGACAACTGGACTATCTTAAGAACCTGGAACCATAGCATCCCAGAATGCAATGCATGGCACCATATAAGAGAGGACTTGTTGCACCTAGACCTTAGTAATTCCCCCCCTTATTGGGATATGTTATAGAAAACAGGTGGGGCAGGTTAATAGGAGAACATGTAGAGTTTATAAGCATAGCACCTTTTTGTACAGAGCAGGTGAACTGATGTGTGACCAATCAAAACATTGGATGACTGCCCCAAGAACTGTGTCCTTTACCAAATACCAATTGGTGGTAGAATAGGTGAAAACTAATAGGGACAAAGCCCACTGATTTTCTCCCAGATAACTATCTCTGGGTTTGTAGACTTTATGACTGGCTGTACCCCCCTGACTATTGGACAGAAAGGTGTACTTGGAAAGGTCATACATACAGGAATGAATACTCCAGACTCTTCCTCATAAGCCTAATAATTGGGACTCTGTATATCACCACTGTCACAGTATGTACCAGGTCATGTGGTGGTACTCCACAGCCTTGTTTGTTCCAGGAGATAATACTATAGTTGTAGAGCTATAGGTGGAAGCCTTAGCCCAACTCGTTACCAAAGCTTTAAATATGTCCCAACAGGCTCTTTCTTTTTTAATGCACAAAACCATGCAGAAGGTGGTTTTGCAAAACAGAATGATGTTAGATATATTCAGTGCTACCCAGTGCAGAATGTGTCCTCTTCTCCATGTAGAATGTCGTATATACATTCCAGACCACCACCAGCAGATACAAGCCATAGCAGAGATGGATGTAAAGGTACAGGCTATTTGGGCCTTACAGGAGGACCTGCTTACAACCTGGTGGAACTCACTGAGCTCCTACTGAAGATGGGTTTTGACTATCCTCACCTGTGTGGTTGGAGGACTCATAGTCACTTGCTGCACCCTCTATTTCTGTTGTGGTATTTGGGCCCAAAGAAATGCTCTCTGGGTCAAGTCATGCACCACCACCCTGTAGAGGGTAGAGTATGGGGGCCCAGAAGAAGTACAGGCCAGCAGTGAAGACAGGACCCTGTGTGCCACAGATGTGTATATAGTTATATAAGTGTGACTATGCAAAGTGTAGCACACATGCACATGTCACGCTGGCATGGACATGTGCCATTTTGCATGGAACCCTTTATAAGGGATGGGTCTGTAACGAAAGTTTCTATTTGTTCTCTTCTGGTTGTCAACTCTGTGTGCATTCTTTTTGCTGGGAATCTTGCCACTGCAACCACTCTTGTAACCACAACTGGCCCTGACTAGGCCCCTGATAATGTGGTATGCAACATTCTAAGATTATCCTCAAATTACAGCTTTCTGGCATATATTTTCTGCCTAATTCCCCTTCTTGAATATGGCTGGAACCTGTGGATACCATGGATTAGTGACTCTCCTGATTAGGTTATATCATAAAGCAAAGGTAATAAGATAGTCATCAGTGTGATTCTGTTGTGTTATATAAGATCTCATGGAGAGTAACTAGAAAGAGATTATTTGCTAGCTTTAAAGAAGAAAGCTTCTATGTTGTAAGAGGCCACAGGGCTAGTACCAGAGGGACGCTTCCAGTGGCTGAAGAGTGAATCCAGTATCATACACATCAAGAAAATAGGGACCTTGCAACTACAAAAAACTGAATTCTGCTGACAACCCAGATTATCTTAGAAAAAAACCCCAAGCATGGGTGAGATTGCTGCTCTGACCAACACCTTAATGTTAGCCAGTCAAGGCCCTGAGCAGATGGCCCAGTTAAACCTCACAGATATCTTATCCATGGAAAATGATAAAATTAAAAAGAAAAGATGCTTGATGCTGCTAAGTTTGTGATAAGTTTTTATGTATTTATGAGAAACTAATAAGATACAGGAAGAGAAATGATTGATTTCTTTAATCTCCAGGTTCAGGTGCATATTTTCAAATAGCAAACTTAAGTATTTTATAATCTCTTATCCTGAACATTAATGGTACCATTTTCCACTATCTCAACACCATGTTGCCCTGGAAAACAAGCTTATAGTACAGGAGCTCTTGTGGACAAACCATATCCAAATGTTAGCAGAGTCCTTACAACTTGTTTTCAGATCACCCGAACATAAGTCTTTAATTCTAACCACCTTCCACTCCTCATATCCATCTCCTTCTCAACTTCTGCTATTACATTAAAATGTATCCTCAATAATATTGTACTGACTGTGTCTAGTTGCTAACTAACCTCTTTCCTCATCAAGGGAAGGTAGTTATTTTCTCCAGTGTACACTTGAGAATGCTGGAAATGGGATAGTTAATTTTTTCATTGCACACAAAAATTATTGTATATCCAGTTTCTTGTAAAATATCCTGTTCATAAGTGATGCTTACACTTTCCCTCAAATAACTTTTCTGCTCCTCTACATGGCTGGCATCAGTGAGTTTGAGTCATTGCTCTTAATGTTTTAAAATTTAGTTCACACTTCTTTCTAAATCTACAAAATATTCTGTGAGATACTGCCTCTAGTCAACATTTTACCTTCACCAGTTTTTTATACACTCAACTTCAGATACCTCCATGTCTTCAGAAATTCACTTCTATGGCCACCTCCTAGATCTATATACTTCTACATTATGCAAATTTTTCAACATATTTGCTATTTACTTTTCTGTATTCTGTTTCCCACAGTACAAGATACTGATCTTGTTATAGTGGCATTGCTAAGGCATTGCCAAGGTCTCTGTCTCTGTCGTTCCAGATGGCTCACTGTTTTTGCATGCCAGCAGTGTGAAAGAAGAAATGAAGGCAAGGCCATCACCCTTCTTAAGATAATTCAAGTTAGAAGGTGAACTTATTACATTTTACCACATTCTGTTGACTGATAATGGGCCTCCTAGCTGTGGGAGAGTAAATCCTGCACCAACTAAAATGTCCAGGTTCTCTTTCCTAGACAAAAAGAATGTTGAAGGACTTTTTATTCTGCCCCACATATTAATTCAAGTAGTGTTCTTAGATCTTCTTGGATCCTGAGACATTATTGTTTGGTTTCATACAGTGTAATTCAGTAAGTAATAATATTAAAACAAAAAAAAAAAACTGAGCTGATAGCATTTGACTTGCATTATATTATAAATCTGAAAGTGAGACTCATGATATAACAAATATATATGGAACTAAGAGGAGGAATATATGTTAATATTGTTTGTAATTTTAGGAAGTGGAGCCATGACAAGGAGTAGAGACTTAAACTGCTACTATTTTCCTCCTGGGCAGGTGGCTGTAATTCTCCTGCTTGCTGTTGTCAAAGGAGCAAGTAATTTAGATTCAGATAGACCTAAATGATAATAATTGTCATAACTCTATCACAAAGTCAGTTATTTAGCTTCTTTGAACTTATTTCCTTCATCTATAAAACGGAGATAATTATCATTTTAAGATTGTTACAGAGATCAAGGATATACATTTAAAGTGCCCATTGGTGACTGGCACAGAGAAGACAGTTCATAAATGATGAGTGCTATCATTAGTATTTTTCCATATTGCCTCTGTCTTTGAGCATAAATTATTATTATATTTTTCCTGCTTTATATCTACTAAATTTACTCTTTGATAAATCCTCATAATGTTCAGACAATCTCAATCTGACAAATCCCAAACTATTTGCAAATGTGCTAGATTTTCTGTTTATGTTATGTGCAGGCAAAGAAAAGAATTCACTTAATCAGTACTAACTGACATTTAATTTGTTTATTTTTTCTCATACTCTGATCATTTAATTTCACTGATCTACTACTAGATGTCCCTTTAAACAATACCACCAATTTTACTTCTCTATCCACTTCCCATTCACAGTGCTATCAACCTCAGTAGATAATGTTACTATACCCTGCAAAATCCATTTGTGACACTCTCTAGGCTCAATGAAAAATAATAACCACCACAAAAAAGTTTCCCCATCATAATTACCAGTCATTTCACACACATATTTGTTTCCTTCACTTCCTTTAAAATTAGGAACTTATTATATGTGCCTACAGTAAGCAGAGTGAAGATAAATAATGAAAAACATAGGCTCTGACCTTGAATATCTTCTAAGCAAATGAAAATAAGGAAATAATAGGAGGACAAGTGAGAAATGACAAGATAAACTCAAAAGCTCATGCATTAGTGGACATCATAACATAATTAGATAGTCACCCTCCCTTTTTTCCAACAGGAGTGGGGGCACATATCTACTCTGAGAAAAGCGAATATGTTTGACCTTCTTTAAAGACATATATTATTGTGAGATAAATAAATACCACTATCCAATGCTTAAATTTTTTTTTCTTATTATAAAAGCCTACATAAAAATTAGCTTTTAAATATTAGCAAAAATATGTTCTGCAGTGAAGGATTCCTAGCATATCAATTGCACAAAGGTTAGATTCAATAGAATTCTTAATCACAATAAGATTTTTAAGAATAAGGAAAACAAAGAGAAGGAAATAAAGTACTGCCATTACATAAAAATACAAAACAACAGAGCACAACCAAAATAGAAAATAACTGGCAAGTTGGCTTATCTTCAATAATAAATTTTCTATGATTTAATTGCATCAAGAAAATTATACTCAGAACAATGAGGTAAATTGATTTTAAAGGCCATAATGTTGCTTTGTAGCTTCATCTTACAGATACTAGAAAGAATGTAAGATTGATGATGCTTTCTGATATTCTATTAATCTTAGAAAAGTAAAAAATACACATTGCTATTTGTCAAGTAACAAAAGATTAACCTAAGCAAGTTTATTGGAGCTCTACTTGAGAGAGCATTTAAGGTTTATGAAATCTGAAACATAACTTTAATGACTTTTTTTTACTATGAGAAAGAGCAATGAAAATGGATAACTTTGGCAGGATTTCATCAAGGTTTTGTACTAAAAAAAGTCTAGCAAATTCAGTAAGTTCAGCAAATTAAAGTCATCTGTGTCTGAAGATTTATTTTTCTAAGAAGTTTATTAGCATGCAGTCCTTTGTGTATACTGAAAAATAGTTGGATTTCATTCATCTTGTAAGGAAACTGAATATCCATGAATTTTATCCCACCCATTCTTTCCCTCCATTTTATTAATTTTACTGCTAAATTTAGAATTTGAGATTTTATATCAAATGATGTTATTGGTGAAAATAGTATTTTGGTATATATTCATCTTGTGTATTTTTATAAAGTAAATATATTTCAAAGAATGTGCACTCTCTTTACATCAAACCTCAGATCTATTGGCAATTCTAGGAGATTGAAAGGCACTGAGATTCTTCTTTATTCAACTGGAATTTTATTTGTAAGTCCTTAAGAATGAAGGAAACACTTCCCCTGACATTAGGTATATATGTGAGAATACCAATGCCAATTCTAAAAATCTGGTATGGGGAAGTGGGGCTGTGAGGATGGAGCAGGGGGAAACTCACCAAGTGCTGTGTGCGCATATGCCAATAGCACTATGAACTGCATTATGATGTTAGAATATAATGCACCAATAAAAGTATAAAAGGAAAAAAAAGCCTTAATAACATGCAATCATCAATGCCCTTTCATGAATGGTGGCTAGTATGTGCCTGGGAGGATAAATAGATGAGAGAGGAAGAGAAGGGAGACATACAGATAATTCATTTGTCTAAAATAATTTTCTTACTCATTATTTCAAATTTCCTATTTTCTCCTGTAGATCTGTTAGTGATTAGTGGAGATTGTGAAACATATCCTACCTAAGCATTTGCTATGATTATGATTCCATTGATTATAAATATTCGTATCTACATAATGCATGTGTACATATCTGTATATGTGTGTGTGAGTGTGTGTGTGTGTTTTTTTTTTCAAAGAAAAACTTGAAATGAACAAGACAAGTACCTACCACCTTTTATAGGACACATCTTCAGGTCAGGTGTCATCCTAGACCATTGGCAGCTCTGTGCTCCCTCAGCACAGTGGCATAATTAATATAATACCATATGCCAATTATCACACAATCCCTATGTAACTATTTGCTGCATTGTCCATCCCTCACTGTGGTTTTCATGATACCCAGGTCTTAAATCCTAGTCCAGAGCCTGCCAAAAAGTAGGATCTCAATATATTTTGAATGTATAAACAAGCTATGCTCCCAAACTGTATGTCAATGAGGTTGTTGGGATCAGAACTAAAGCGTCATTCAGAAAAGATTGTGTCTCCAGGGAGAACAGGGAAACCAGAAGTTAACACAGAATATTTATTTCAAACTGGGAAAAGTCTCAGAAGTAAGCAAACACACAGAAGATAGAGGTCAAAAGAGTCAATGTACTAAAATTACAGCAAGAGCAGATTTAATGAACAAGATAACAAACATTTTAGTACTCTTTCTGCTGAGAAAGTGTTCACAGACCAAATCTTAAGGGGATAGAGAGCACAGGTCACTTTTGTGCAATAACTCTTCGACTTAGAAAATTATTATTTCAGCACTTTTTTTACCCGATTAAGAGAAATTAGGCAGTCCAACATGGGTTAGTCAATAAGTATAAATCATCACATTATGAAAAAAAACCAACTCAAAGCATAGTACCTATAGTGTGCCTTGCATATAACTTTATCATGTACAGAAACCCTAATATTTGCCTGGGTGTGCAATCAGGATATGAGTCACACTCTGACTTGTAGAGGGAAAATGTCAGAATTCACTACCAGCACACCAGAGTAATCTTACTGCAGAATACAGGGCTAAATATGCCCATAGCCTTGTCTTCTAGATTAAGTTGTGATTTCATAGAAGTTATGAAGAGTGAGGAGAAAAAACATTCTCTAGTCTTTGAACTGAATTATTTTTTGATTTATTTAATATACATATAAGTAATAATATAATCCCTTCTCTGAAAACCCATTTTGAATTACAACTGATCTGAAAGATACCAACAAACAGAGTCAACTCCACTTATTCAGTTTATGAATGGAGGCTGGCAAGGTGGTCCACACCTATAACCCTTGTATATGGGAGGCTGAGGCAGGAGGATCCCAAGTTTGAGGCCAGCCTTAGCAACCTGGTGAGATTGTTTCAAAATAAAAATTAAAAATAAAAGTGGGGGTGTGCCTAAGAAGTAGAACATTCCTGAGTTCAATTCCACAGCATTTATGATTGAAAGAAAGAAAACTGACCTACATCCTCAGCCTATTCTATTTCCTACCTAGGTCTTACCTACCCTTTACTCTAACTTTCCCTCTTGAACCAGCAATGTAACTTTTAATATCCTACCTCACAACAAACTTTGCTAAATAGCCAGCTGATTCTATACCTACCTATTAATACATTTGACCTCTTACTTGCAGGTCAGTCTCCTATGCAGGGAATACATCATCAGTACAGCAACTCCACTTGATTGGTTGCATGTGTATAGGACAAGGTCTTCTAGTTGGAATCACCTGTAGTACCTAAGAAAAGGTTCCCTCTTTCTCTCTTAACTTTCTATTTTTCCCTCTCTATATTCTTTGCCTATCTCTTTCATGACTTTCCTTCCAGTAAAATATACTTATTACTTACTAGGAATACCAGGGTTACCAGTTTCATACAGAATGAATTACAGAGCGCTTATGCTAGGGTGACTTCATGAATTAGACCCTTTGTTAATTAAAAAAAATAAATGTTACCAATTATAATAAAATACATATTTTTATTTATTTATTTTTAATTGGTGCATTGTAATCATACATCTTTGTTAGTTACAAACTGATAAAGGCATACATACACACATTTCTCATTTAATCCTTCCCCAATTCCTGCCCCACTCCCTCACCCTGCCCCCTTCTCAAGTTCAGTTTAGTGATTGACTGATATGTTCGTGAAAGTACATCATGTGCATTAGGGTCCCCCTCTCCCCCATTACCTTCAGTTAAGTCAAATTCTTTGCTCACCTAAAGTTTCTCCTTCTTCATCTGGAGTCCCTCTTACATCCCATTTTCTCCCTAGTTTCCACATATTAGGGAGAGCATATTATTTTTTACTTTTTGTGACTGACCAATCTCACTTAACATAAAGTTTTCCAGTTCCATCCATTTCCCTGCAAATAACATGATTCTGTTCTTCTTTATGGCTGAGTAAAATTCCCTTGTGTACATATTCCATAGTTTTGTAATCCATTCATCTGTTGATGGACATCTTGGTTGTTTCCATAGTTTGGCAATTGTAAATAGTGCAGCTATAAACATAGATACACATGCATAGTTTGGTTTCCATTCTTTTGGGTAGATACCCAGAAGTGGTATTGCTGAATCATATGGTAGGTTCATTCCCATTAGTCTGAGGATCCTCCATATTGTTTTCCAAAGTGGTTGCACTAGTTTGCAATCCCACCCACAATGTATTAGGATTCCCACTTGGCCACACTCTCACTAGCATTTGTTATTGTTTGTGTTCTTGATGATTGCCATTCTGATTGGGGTTAGGTGAAATCTCAGGGTGGTTTTGATTTGCATCTCTCTGCTAATGATGTGGAACATTTCCTCATACATTTATTGGCCATTTGTATTTCTTCTTCTGTGAAGTGTCTATTTAGATCCTTTGCCCATTTTTTGATTGGGTTATGTGTTTTCTTAGCTGTGAGTTTCTTGAGTTCTCTGTATATCCTAGATAGTAGTTCTGTATCAGAAGAGTAGCAGGCAAAATTTTTTTCCCACTCTGTGGGCTCTCTGTTGAAGTTCTTGATAGTTTTCTTTGCTGTACAGAAGCTGTTCAGTTTAATGCAATTCCATGTATTGATCTTCCTTTGGGTTGCTTGTGCTTTTGGGGTCTTGTTGAGAAAGTTTTTACCTGTGCCTATGTGTTGAAGTGTTGGTCCCATGCCCTCTTTAAATAGCTGCAAGGTCTCTGGCCTGACTTCCAGGTCTTTGATCCACCTTGAGTTGAGTGTTGTGTAGGGTGAGAAAGTGGGGTTTATTTCCATTTTATCCCCCACCCCAACTCAGACTTTGAAGTTATGGCCTTTAGTATTTCTGGATGTGACTTTATTACAAGAGGGACATTTGTATGGAATCATAGTTCCAGTAAGTCATCCTGGAGCCATTCACCTCTCTTCATCTCTCTTCTTTCTTTTCTGTTCAGTTATTGTGACAATGCTTCAGTGTTTTCATATTAATACCATTTCTTTTAAAAAGTCTTTATTGCTGCATTATAATCATACATGATAAAGACATTCATAGTAATCCATTCTGATATGCACATTACATTCTAAGATGTTTCCCTCCCCATACAGTACCCTATTACATTTTCTGATCCTGCCTGATCTCACTGGGCATACCATACTCCACTTCCTCCTGTTGTTCTATACATGACATAATTTTTTTCTTCTTTATGGCCTAGTCTTGACTTGCAGATGGTTACAAGATTGCATCATAATAATTTATATATATATGGTTTAATATATATTATTTAATATATATGGTTTAATATATGTGAATATATTATATATAAGATATATATATGTGTTTTTTGCAAATATTTCTCAGTGAGCTCTCCTTTCACATATTAAACTGTTAAACAACATTGCCATGCTTAACCCATTTCACAAACCTGTCTTGAAGCCTCTTTGAGAGAAAATGGTGAGTGGCTAATTCTTACTCCAGGTATCAGCAGTCTAACATCTGCACGTTGGATATATAGGGCACTCACCACAGTTGCTCTTTACATATCAGCTGCAATGCAGTCAGCTGGGGCCCTGATGTGGTCTCCAGAAGCCTTATCAACTAATCATTAGGGCAGAAGTCCACTTCAATCAAAAAGTTTGCATCTGGCAGCTGCATCAATCTCATCAAGCTTTGGAAGTAAGTTAACCCTCTATCCCACCCGCCTTACATTCTCCACAGAAAGAGCACCATTCTTTTTGATCTGCCAGTAAAATACTGTTTGCAGTCTCTGAGGACACCTTCTAAGAAAGAAACTGGCCTTTATTCCAAGCACCTGTGCCAGCCATGGAAGACATGGATGCTCCTGGGATGAAAATAAAGAAAGGAGGAAAGTAGCACCCTACTGGACTCTCTCTTGTCTCCCAGGGGGAAGAAGGTAGCCAGTGGAAGGGAGCAGAAGCTAGAAGTGCACAATGACTGGGTCCAAGACATGGCCTGGGCACCATCCATCAGCCTGTCAACCAGCACCATCTCCAGCAGCTCTCAGATAAGCCTGCTCCCTACTATTTCCTAACTCCCCTCACGCGAATGTGCAGTGGAAGGACAGCAGGCAACAGTGCACCCTCAGTTTCCATAAGTGGAATATCTGTCAGAGGCCAGACAGCTTCCCAAAGTGGCACCCAGAGGAGCCATTTACAGGTCATTTCCCCCACCTCACCTGCTGTGAATCATATCACAGCTCAGACCTGCTCAGATAAGACAGCAGCCACAGGGAAGCACCACAGCATTCATGATGAAAACCAAAATGATTCCCCATACAATGACAAGTGCCACCCCCATCTAACTCCAACCCATCATCCCCAGGGTGTTGGGGTATTTGTTTGGACTTGTGATGACACCTCAGACAATACGTACTCACCCAAGTTGCTGCACAAATTCAATGATGTTGTATGGCACATAATCTGGTCCATGACACTCAACAACCTGGCTGTTACCAATGGAGACAACAAGGTAAGCACGTAGCAGATTGCACAAATTCCTGAGCACCTTACGAAGACTGCTTTGAACACATCTCTAAATTACATCCTGAAACCTCAAGTATCTCCGAGGTACTGTGTCCCCTTTTATAGAGGATATTTGACTGATGTAGGCATAGCAGGGCCCAAACCCTACCACATCTTCATGGTGATACTTAATCCACCAAAAAAAAGGAGTATACAGTTCAAGAAAACCTGTAAACAAGTAAGAAATTGGAAGTTTTTGCAAAAAACAACAACAAAAAAAAACATTTAAGCATATTTACGGACCTCATAACAGCACCTGAGGCCTTTCTAGGTGCCTCCTGTGTTTCCCTGTTACTTGTGCTCTTGCCACTGGAAAACTCTATGTCTTGTAGACCAGGGCCTAACAGGCTCCCAGGTAATGCAACTGCTCAGTTCTAGGGACCAATGTTGATAACCCTGCTTTCAGCTACCCCCCCTCTTCTCCCTGTGGCTGTATCATTCCTTGCATCATCCATAGCTAGTGGTATCCTCTTAATTTTTTTTATATTTGTTTTTATTACTGTCCCTGCATATTGATGAAATATCTGGAGGAACCAAGGTGACTGCTAGGTTCTCAAAAGCCTAGCAACAATGGTTCTGGAGAGATGGGAGCAGACCTGTGTGGTCTGACATTTTGTGCCCTCCCACACAGGTGATCCTGTGGAAGGAGTCAGTGGGCAGACAATAGGTGTACATCAGAGATGTCAGCAAAGGCCAGGGCTCCATGTCAATATCAGTCACAAAGAGTAAGCACAAAGAACAGTGACAAAGCAGCATGGTTCCTAGGAAGAGCGCCACAGAGATCATCTGCCTTAACATGATTCCACAGGGTTTATGTCCAGCTGCAAGTATTCAGCTTATGAAGAAGAAACTTCAAATGGCTTCAGATCTATTATTTTGAAATACTTTGGCCAATTTTTATGTACCTTTGAGTTCAGATAATTTCTGGGGGAAACAGGTTATTTCCAAAGTAAATAAGATCATATTGCTTCTAGTCCTTGCCACATGATCCTAACACCCCAAAACTCATTTTCATTCATGTTTCTGTGGGCATATTTGTGATTTGCTTTATAAGAAAGTCCTTACATAGGACTGCCACTTGGCCTCTCTTCTTCTCTCAAAGGGACTAATAAATTCAACCCTAGAGAGTAAATGCAGGAAACAATTGAGCTACTGCATATAGCAGACCCCCAAAATAAAAATATTAACTGTCACTGAGCATCTGTGGTGGGGCACTCAGTTATGTATCTCACTGACTCTAAATCAGGTATCAATTCAACCAGCAGTTATAACAGTCACCACCTCCTGAAACTTGATGTAGGAACCAAACAGTACACCTGGCTTCATCCAATGAAATATAATTTACATACACTTACAGTATATAATTTACATACAGTAGGATTGAACCTAGGGGTGTTCTACCTCTGAGCTACACCCCACACTTTATATGTGTGTGTTTGTCTATATATATATATATATATATATATATATATATATATATATATATACACATATGTGTGTGTGTGTGTGTGTGTGTGTGTGTATTGTGCATGGATGTCAATGATATCTTCACACAACTCTGCATCTGCATATCCTGATAGTGAGAATCAGGTACAATCATTCATAGTTGGGCACCTTGAGAGGAAGCATCAAGGAACTCTTTCATCCAAGTAGTCATGATGTAATAGTTTCTTGATTATTTAAGATGGGCTACATTATGCTGAAGTAAAGAATAATTCCAAAATTAATATGTGTAACATAATAAAGGGTATTTTTCTATGCCTATCCACTATGGCTTCCTGAGCATTTGTCTAAACTACCCAGGCTTGACAAGGTATCTGATATCTGAAACACTAACTCCTGTTTTCTGTGGGAGGACAATGTATGTAGTTAATTTCACATTGGTTTTAAAAGAGTTTTGCATGGAAGTAAAACATTTCAATCATTAACAATTTTTAGCCAAAGTTAGTTACGTGACCAATCTTAATTTCAAGAGGAGGAAGAAGGTACTAGGTGCCTGGAATATTAGTAAGTAATCCTAAAGTTATAATGTATACCTATGGAAATGGAAATACCATTTTTTCTGTTCTATTTTATATTTTAGAGAACGGAAAAGCAACTGAAATTACCTAAAGGCTAAGAGAAGCAGTGGTTTTCCATGTTCCACTTCACTGAGAAAATACCCTAAGACCTCACCTACAACTGAGAACAAATTATTCTACTACTTGTTATATACTTATACAGCAATAATTCCTTACACCTTAGTTTCTGAAAACTATTATTGCATATTTAAAAGATCAGGTATTAGAGAAGTATTTTTAAAATAAGTGATTTTTATGGCTAAATATCATTTTTTAAAAATCTTGAGATCCATTTCTTCATGTAAAAACTTATTTAAAAGCAACACCATCCAAGCTTGGTGGTACATACTTGTAATTCTAGTACTTGGGAGGCTGAAACAGGAGGAGCACAGATTTACAGCCAGCCTCAGTAACATGAGGCCCTCCTCAACTTAGTGAGACCTGTACCAAAATAAAAATAAAATAAAATAGGGCTAGTAGAATGCCCCCAAGATTTAATCTCTAGTACCACACACACAAAGTCAAAACCAATTTTAAAATTAGACTTTAAAACTACTGACGCTGGATCTTACCATGTAATCAGTGATCTTGCTGCCAAATCCAGTTGTTTCTTTTCTTTTTTTATCCTGCTTTCTGTAACAGAATCTCTTGATCATTATCCTGTCTTTAACCCTTCCTACCCTTAGATTCCATTGCCCTGCTTACTTGTATTTCTACCTTTGCTTCTAGGCTTCTTCCTTAAAAGTAGCTTCTGTCCACCTGATTCCTTTTTGTCCCTGTTTCTCAACTTTGGCATCAACCATGCATCATCTTTTGTTCTCTTCTCACCTGTCTTAATATTTCTGGACAACCTCCATGGTTCTACTCTAACAAATTAACCAACATCTCATAATAAGCCTCAAATCTAGCTCTCCACTTTAAAAACAACTCAAAGTTTGAATCCATACTCCAAATTAATTTGTTGCATAGCTAGCTTTCTTTAAACAAACCATACATATTTAACACTATACAAATCTAAAAGTTGAAATAATTTTCTCCACTGAAGCTATATACTTGCTTCTAATTCTTTATACAATATTTTGATATTGGCATAATATAAATAAAATATTCTAAATTGCTTTTGGATATTTTTATCTCCCTGTCCCAATACACATCCATTTCAGATTTTCTAATATTAAAATTTGGAATGCACATCAGTCCTCATCAATTCCTTTATTAGTCTTCCTCATTAGTCTCTCGATGAAGATTAAGATTTTGCCACTTCTAGCATCTTGGAAGGACTCCATGTCTTTGTGCAGTGTTCTAATAAATACATATTTTGCATTGACATGCCATCACATTTACTTTCCTAAAAACTAAATATGTTGCTACCCTGCACACACACAAAAAAAAATTAGCCAGTTTTCCTTTCCAAAGCCCAAACTCTTCAAAATAGCATAAGGCCCTCCAATGTTAGACTATGCTTGCTTGTCATAGAATTAATTCTATGAACATTCACTTTTTTAAAAAATGCTTTGCTAATTTTAATATAATGTTTAAGTATAAAAGACTTGATATCATTATATTACTTTGTTTCAATTTAATTCAATATGCTTTGTACAAATTCATATCCCCATGTAGTTTGACCCCTATACTTTATATTTTGGAGCCCCTGTTGTTTTCATTGACACAAAAGACAAATAATCTATGCATTTGGTGAGAAAACAATTTGTCCTAGTTATTTTGTTTTCAAACTGTGTTTCATGGACCAGTGGCACCAGAATCACCTGGGCTGGTTAAAAAATACATAGCTCCTGAATCAAATCACACTGGGGTAAGGCCCAGAATCTGCAGTTTAGCACAGTTCTGTAGAGTCAAGATGAAAATATGTGAGCCACAACTCTATACTCACTTTCATTCCAGCTTAATCAGTTGTTCCTTGCTTTGTGGTTCCATAGAATTTATAAATATTTTTTGTTAACTTTGCTAAATTTCTTAGCCATTATTTTACATATATGATGCACCAACTGTATTGACTATCCTCAAGGAAATCTTTATTTTAGCTGTAGCCAAAAATGGTGTTTAATGTCTGTTTGTTATATTTAACAGAATATATTCTGTTTCTCTGTGGATAGGATTTCTAATGGAAAACATGACTAACCAAAGAAAATAAAAGGCATAAAGACCAACTAAATGTTCTTTGTTTTATATAAATAAGAAATTTTATCATATTTGCAGATGCTATTTAATTTATTAAACAGATGATAGAACAGGATTCAAATGTATCTCAGCTGGCTGAGGTACTAAAATAAAACTTGTGTGGATAAGTGTGTTGTATCATATTTATGTTTTGAAAAATCAGATGCACAAAAACTAAATATGAGGAATGTATAGAATATCAGTTCATGTGAAAAATTGCAAGGTTTTATCTAAAGAGAAAGACAATATGACCCAAGAGTGTTTTTAACTTGTAATGAAGTAAAATAAATTTTAGGCTGTATTCGTAAAAGTTTGATTTCTCTATCAGAGGATATAGTAGTCTCTATGTAAGCTGCACCTATGAATTCAAATATGAAATGCTATGTTGACTCTTCACCAATATGCAGGGATATTTATCAATTGCAAAACTTTATCAAGTATTAGTAAGAGAATGTGAACATAGTTTAAGAATGATTACTTGATTAATTATTGTAGGGGCTTCTTGGAAACAAGAGAAGACTAAATGGAGAATTGCGTCTGTCCTCAAATGCATACAATGGTATCATAACGAACAAGATACATTCTAAAGTTATGTCAGAAGTGAAGTAACTTTAAAGTAAAACTCATTCTTGGGAGGCAAAATTTAGGTCATAATAAATAATCTGTGATTAGATTTGCTCATTGGAATAAAATGTATATTGGAGTGATTCATTCTTCATCCCTGAAGATTTTAACCATACCTATCATGGAAGTCCATGTAGATGTCTGCACCTGTACTACACAATCTCTAAGGTGCATTCTATACTACCATTTCTATCTTAGAAACGTTAAATGGTCTGCTGTATTTTTTATTTTTAGTATATTTTTCAAACATGTTTTAAAGTTCTTATTAAAATTTAAGTATTGTTAAAATAAAACACACCATAATAATCTGTTTACTTAAAAAAATGACTCATCTCTAGGACAATGAACATATAAGATGGAATTAAAATACCTTGGCCTATTACAAACTCACCACATATACATGGACGTGTGTACAAACACACACACACGCCCCACTTCACACACGATTGCACTCAGAAGTGCCATCACTGTTGACCTCTTCAGATTCTTTCTAAAGAGTTGTTAGTTTAGTCAGTTTTTAGGTCCCTTCTCTATTTCCTTAAAGCCTAGTATTTTGTTGTTGTTGGTGGTGGTGGTGGTGGTGCTTTGTGATCATACATCTTTGTTAGGCATACATGCACACATCTCTCGATCTGACTCCATGAGATGCAGAGAATGGCTACATGTACTGCATATGGGAAGCTTTTTATCTTCCACTGATTTAGTGATACTGGTAAATTTAGTCCTTATGTGGAAAATACCTGTTTTCACTGTAGACATCCTTCCCCAGTCTTCATATTTTTTTCTAAATTTTTACTTTTTTTTTTTTTAAGTTTGAACCTCTGGATGAGATTTCCCTGAACAAAAATAAAATTGAGATTAAAATTTTAAAGAAGTTCCTTGGATAATGAAGTTGCATTCACTGTATTAGAGGACTGGTAATTGTTTTTATCAGATTGGAAAAGACATAATTTTGTAAAGCAGAATATTTTGTTGGAGGTCAGCTGTGTGGGACATCCTGGTAACTTAAGATCGAGGTACTCAGGATTGCATGAGGGGCAGGATAATAAAAAAATAGCAGTTATCACTAAAGATCTTTTGTTTTTTAGAATATTTTCCAACTATGTTATACTTGAATCCTTATAGTGACCTGTAAAGTGAGCATTATGAAGCCATTTATTTGTACAGTTGAAAAGATAAAACTCACTTGCTTAAAGTATCTTGCTTAAAATCATATCACTAATCCATGGAATAATTTGTCTTAAAATTAGAACTTTTGATTTTAAATAATTCTTTTATATGATTTATTCAGAAGACATATGCTTATGCCTTTTCCACAATAATTTTATAAGATTTGTTGGAAGGAAAAGAAAAAATGTAAGACTCTGATAAATAAATGAACTTATCCTATAGAAAAATAATAAAGACATGCTGGAGGTTGAAATTTAGTCAAGGCTCAATGATCATTAAGACTTCAAAAAGTGGAGAGGGGCACACTATAGCTAGTCTGTTAGGTTTAATTTATGTACCACTCTGAATTTGCAGATAATTCCTAAAATAAGAGGCCAGTTGAGATTTCTGGCTGCAGGTTGAAAAGTTAGTGGCATGCCATTCCACATATTTCTTCTTCATTTCTACAATGTTTGCTTAATCATGTTGTGCCTTTGATTTCTTTTCTCCTTATAGTCTAGAAATTTTATAATTGTGTCATAAAACTTGCTAATACAAGAATATATCATTTAATGTGAAGACTAATGGAAAAGTAATAATTAGAGTATTTTATGGGATAAGGATTTGGTATCAGGCACCTTTCAGTTTGATTTCCATTCTGATCTCTCTGCTCTTAGAGAGCCATGAAATCCTGAGCATGTTTCCAAATTCCAAATGTACTTATTCTCATCTAGAGAATAAAGATATTAATAATTACTAAATAGAATGTAATATGGTTATTAGAAAGTACAAGAAATTATATACGTAAAAGTGTTTTAGTATAGTGACAATATATAGCAATGCTCAGTAACTGTACAATGCAGTAAAACTTCCTAGGAATTTAGTTAGATTATTATATCAAATTGTAATTGAACATTCAAAGGGGAAAAACATAACTATTTTGAAAGTAATTTCTACCTGTTTTAGAAAAGATTGAGAAATTATAATGACAATAGTTTTACAATGACATAATATCAAGTCTGGGTATTAAATACAGAAGGTTAGGCCTTTGTCTAAAATGTAGACATCTAAGAGAAACACCAGAGCGAGAGAACTGTAGCCCTGTAACCTAATAAGGCTCTGCTAACATATTTCCAGTTTCAGATGGTTTTAAAGTAAATTTCTCAACTGCACTTCAATCTAGTTAGAGACACAGCATGACAATAGCTATGTAGAAAACTATGAGTTTATGGTTCATCAGAACTCTATTTTTGTTATGAGCAGAATGTCTGCTGTACTCATTCATGGCTCTGTTTAAAGACTTGGCTGTTAGACATTTATACATCCATTAATTAGCAGCTAGGCATGATTTAAAGGATAATGTTCCTGGCGTTCAGAGTATATGAAGCAGTAAACAGCTTTTGTGGAAGATTAAACGCTGTAGCAAATCAGAGACATTTGGTGACCCCCAGCAGCCATTTGTTGCCAGAAAACTGCAATGCTATAATTATTGTGCCAGGGGGGAAACATATTCAACCGATAGCACAACAAACAGAAGAATGCATTTGAATTTGCCTCTTGCATGTTTAGAAATATGGTTTCTTTCTTGTTTTTTTTTTTTCTTGCTTTAATTGAAATTACATTTGAAAAAAAGTACATACGAGTAGTTAAATATAATATATTTAAACATATTTTTGGAATAAAAGGAGTTAGTTCTAGAGACCAATGTATGATTATTATAGGGAAGTTAGGAATATGTGGCTAATAAATATAAAAATGATAGAAACTATTTTTATTTTTCTTATTAAACTCAATCTAAATCTATAAAGGAATTAATTCTTCTGATTAATATACTGTCAATAAAAATGTGGACTTAATACCTTGCCAATCATGTGTTACTATATAGAGTATTCTCACAAAAATTAAAATACATTTTAGCTTGATATAATGAAAATAACAAGAGAAATAATTCTAACCATTGCTTCAAAAAATGAGCACATTTATAAACTAACAAAATTTGATATATTTCTAAATCAAAAGTTTATATATATATCATTTATATATTATTTTCACATAATCTTAATTTGTAAATTTTTAAAATACAATGCAATTATATAAATATTCCAATGTAGGTATTCAGAAATATAACATATTTAAATAAGAATAATACTATTTTTTCAAATGTATTTTCTCTAAATAGTTTGATTTTCAAATTCTCCTATAATTTATTTGGCAATTTATCTAAGTATATTCTGAATGAATGATAATTGAAACAATAATACAAAAGTAAGAAGTAAATATATGTCAGGAATAAAAATGATGTTTGATAACATGATAGTCAAAGCATGGAGGAAAGTCCTTTCATACATAAACTTGTCTGAGTTCGAGGCTTACTGGAAAAAAATTACATGGTTTAGCAAGCTAGGTTAGCTCTCAATACGAAAAGAATTTTCACTGTTCTTTCTCTATAATTGGATTTGGTATGCATTATAAAAGAAACAGCGCCTTTCACTGAGCAGTGTTAGTAACCCATTTTTTAATAATACAAAAGGCTTCTCACACCACGTGTTGATCGCCATAAATGCTTGTCTACCCACTTCTCTTTCTTCTTCTAGAGGCCTTTTTCTCCTTGCCCATGTAATCGTGAAAGGGGCAGGGGTGGGAGCAAAACCCTTTAACAAGAATCTGAGATCCTCATTTTAATTGTTCATGTTTGCTTTTTGGAAAACAGTACTTTCAAATTATTAGGAGAAGTTTCAAAATCTTGAAACTGCCTTAATCCTAAAGGTGTATTTTTTTTTTTTTTTTTTTTGAGTGGTGGGATTCTGTATTCTGTGCAATCTGTATCTTTTTGAATGGCTGTTGGGGAAGAGGCGTTCCAGTATACTGAAGAACTGCCTTAATACCTACAAAAAGGCTGTGGATGCAAGGAGGCATCTGCCTTCACTGTGACTAAAATGTTTACTTTAGCAAACACTGCTCTATTAAATTTCAAAGTAGTGCTCTTTGAATTTTAAATTGTAAAGAAAACCTGGCCTCCATTCTTGAAAGCTTTGGTTTAAACATAAAAAGGAGAAAGTAGCTTTGAAGTTTGAATGAGATGCATGAACTCCCGTTTTTCATTGAGTTTGAAGAACTTACAGGGCGGGCCTGTGTGCTATTTATTATTCTAACTTATGACTTGAGTGATACTCTTATTTCTCTCACCCTTGACCATTTCTGCTTTTACATAAAATAGAATTTGGGGTTTATTGTAAGGATCTATTTATTATTCTCCATGTATCTAACAAGATAATTTTATACTTTTTTCTAAACAAACCATTTTATTGCTCTTTAATGGATATCTAATTTGTCAAATTTTACCTATATTTCAAAGTTTTTATTGGTGCTATTCATCCACTTCTTCAGAGTTTACTATGTACATAAAAGTAAAAATACAGAAAATTTGTAATTTTGGCATAGATGTTCACCTTAATGAGTATTTATTTGGGCAGATGAGTGCTTGCATAATTGAACAATTCATGAACCAGAGATAATTGAGCATTACAATAAGTTATGTCTCCTACTTACAAATGGGGGCCATTAACTCTCTACTTTGCTTACTGAAATGAACTTTTAAAACAAAATAATTACAAATGTACCTTCACAAAATATGCCTTTTCAGGGTCAGTTCATTTTATCTACTTTGATGAATGATAATCTGGACTGTATTCTGTTTCTATTTTTAAATAAAATAGGCATTTTATCATGAAATATGTTAACACATCACACTTAATAAGTAAATACTTTAAATAAAAAGTAGAAAGAGCACAGGCTATGAAGTAAAATTTATTTAAATTTAAATTTTCTTCCTAGAAGTGCCATTAATATTAAAGAAAGAGAAGAATATTTATCACATTATTCTCATGGTTTATTACATTTTTGTGTTGATTCAACAACTGTTCCCAGCAATAAAACTTTTCTATGCAAATTATAGTCTTTAAGATGATTAGTAAAGAGATGGCTATTTTGTCTCCAAATGTGGCAAGAGAAGAAGAGAACTATTAGTAGCCATTTATTCTAATTATCTGTTTTATATTCTTCTTTTTTGCATATTTGGGTTAAAAATTAAGAATATTCATGTAAAGTATTCAAAATATTGAAGAACCAATAAAGCATGAAGAATCCTTTGTTAAAACAGCCTATCAAAATAGATATCTGCCCACTGATGCCAGCTGATAAGCTCCACAGGCATGACCACAGCTCAGTCCTTAACACATCCCAGTCTTGGGAGACCAAGTGACCAAACGTCAAGGAGATTCAGAAATTGCACAGCCATCTTTCCTAACATTTCACAAACAGTTATTTTGTGAATTAAGTTCTGTTGGCAGTGGCTTTTGGTCATGTAAGGTCTAATAAATGCAACGTGCCATTTTTTCTTTTGAAAATTTCATGTGCCCTATAGGAAATTATGTCCTATAGTGAAGAAAGCATGGAATTGTTAAAGCCCCATATCCTTTACCCTGATTCTCTTATTATTTTTTTCCTTGTGTCTGTCATCGATAATAAGAATAACAATAAGGAGTAATGCAGTCACAATTATATAAGCTAGTAGCCTCTGTATAAGAAAAAAATATTTGCAATTTCAGTTTAACATAAAGGATATCATTCTAACATTAGAGCTATACAATATTGAAGTGGGATGTCTTATTAGGTAATAAGATCTCTGTCATTTGATGGCACCCGAGCTAATACTGATATTTGTGTAGTGTGGTACAGTGTGTTAAAAAAAAATCCTCATTATTTGGAGGATGTTACTAACCTGCTAAATTAGATCAAATGTCTAACATATTTTTATGACATTTTAAATTTGGTTTTTATGTCTATCACTTTGCATATTAACAAATCAGCTACTCTTACAGAAGAAATCATATAAAACATTTTAAAAGCATAATGAATACAAATTGATGTAAATAATTATATTTTATTAATGTATATTTTAGTCATTATATACTATTTTTCTATGTTAGTGATTAGAAGTTAATTCAAGTAATTTAATTTAAATTGTGCATAAACAACAGATTAAAAATTTGTTCAAACAACTGACATGAGTGGATATCAAACTCCAAGAAGATGACCATGAGGTATGCTAAATAGTTATGAAAAACTAACATAATTCTAAATGCTTTTGTTCTACTAAGCTTTTTTAATAGCATGTCGACTATAATGTTTAAAATAGTAAATGCTTGTTTAATATAAATGGTGATCTGTATGTCAATTTCTACCAGACATTTAGGAAAGCTTTTAGATATGAATCACATGTTGGCTTTCTCCAAGGATTCTTGACACATGAAACAAGTTAGCTGAATGACATGTGCTTATGACCAAATGCTGTTCAATGTTATCAATATTCTTTCTCAGGAATTTTTTAAGAACTTTTGTAATAATGTCATATGAATAATGGAAAGAATTAAAAACCCCTGAACTAAGAGAGAGACAGAGAGAGAGAGAGAGAAATGTATATTTGCAATACAGAACTTAGAGGATTCTAATCTCCTTCTTTCAAACAAATACATGAATTAAATACATGGATGTTTGTGACATCAAATGAGTGCTAAAATTTAACATCCCTGAACTACAACAAATTGTAAAGTTTCTATAAAAACACAGTAATTTTTCAAAGCACATTATCTATTTTCAAAAGCTAAAATTTCAATGACAATTTCCCAAACAAATGTACTAAACATTCAGAGCTACGGGAACAAAGGAATCTACTTGAAAGACTGGGAAAAATTCTGAATTAGTCATGTGGAATATCGATGGTGCTAAACTGGAAAACATTTTAGGGTATGTTTGACTTTGCTTAAATCATGGATAATTTCTCTGATTTTCTTGATTTAAATGAGACAAGATTACTACGTAATTCTGTAACTCAATCATCGTGCAGTCATCTAGAGGAAAGCAAACCGCTCAGAAACATTTTCACATATGTAATTTGTATACACCATAAGGTTCTGATTATGAGATCTTAGGAATATGTATGATTATGACAGCAGCAATACTATCAGCCCCTTTGTCTTCTTGCTCTAGACAAGCATATCCTCCAACATAGGAGATGGCCTGTTTTTATTTTATGAGTCAAGAAAGGTAGTATTTCTACTCTAAGGGTACTGATTTTTTTTTTTAATGTCTTACAAGGCATAAGTAAGTATAACAAAACGCTACTTTATTCCAAACTTCCATCACCAAAATACCTAAATTAGGAAGATTTCAAACTAGTTCTAGCATATGCCTTTGCCCTAGGAGCTCTCTGCATGTAATATACAACCATTTTTAATTCACTCAAGGTTTTCATGGAATGAGCACATCGCAGGAGTATTTCTATTCTCAGTAGTTTACACAGTCCAAGTAAAGTTGCCCAACTTCCGCAAAATTCCCCAACTCACATCAGTCACTGCTCAAGTTAAATGTAAATGTTCCATCTGGCCTTTTAAATAAGGACTCCTTCATTGGTTCTTATTATAACTATTTTACTTATATTCTCACCAACTTTCTTCAGTTTAGATACTCAATTTATTTGCATAGGCTATTAGAAAAATTAACAAAGTAATTATTACTAAACCTCTCATATCTCCTTAACATTTTTCTTTGTTTTTTTATTCAAAATTTCACATTAGTTTTCTTTATTATCCATTACAAAATCATAGTGATATATTTTTATTAAATAAACAAATACATGTTAAGGAATAATCTATGAAAAATACTTTGATAGATATTGCAGAAGATGAAAAATCCTAGTTCCTGATCTTTCAATCCAGGGAAAACATGAACATAAAAAAATTAAGCCCTAGAAAAGAGGGCAGAAATTTATATGATGAAAGGTTCTAGGAGGAAAAGAGACACGTTATTTTCTAATTGTAGAATACTAGAGGAAAATTAATATTTCCATCAGTGACAAAAATATTCTTTGGATAGAGAATCCCTGTTACTGGTAAGCAGTGCCAATCATACTGGAGTTTTTGGTAACTGTGGCCTAGTAGAATATCTGCTGCAGAGTTTTCAATCCAAAATCCAAAGAAAGCCAAAATCAAAGAACACAGATTTCAAACAGCACTCCGTTTATTTTGGACAACCATTTTTCTTTGTATTTTCAATGTCTTCCTCTATAAAGAACATAACATATATATATATATATATATATATATATATATATATATATATATAAAGAACATAACATATATATATATATATATATATATATATGAGAAATTCTATAATTTTGAGTAACAAATGGAATAGTGTACAAAAAAACACTTTGAATATTATCATTCAAAATAGGCCTTTTTGTCCAACTTTTCATTTATGTTTGAGGTAATGATATGGATTTTTGTTTGTAAGTGCTACTGGGGATGGAACCCAGTGGCATTCTAACTCAGAGCTATACTCCTACCTCTATTTTAGTCTTGTTTTATTTTGAAACAGGGAGTTTGATAAAGTTGCAGAGGTTGGCTGTGAACCTGTGATCCTCCTGTCTCAGCCTCTCAAGTACTAGGATTACAATTATGCACCACCATGCCTGGCTCCTGATATGGATCTTTGAATGAACATTTTTTTTTAAATGTTTCATCATCTTTATTAAAATGATCTCCAAACATCTAGAAACTGCTTGTGGTTACAATTGCTACCATTAACTCTCTTATTAACTGTGATCAGTGTATCGGTATCCAAATGATGAACGAGGCACACCTCTAACATTTGAAGACATGCTGTAAATACCCTCCAAATTATACCTCTTTTTTTGAAGATCGGTCTAGTGATGTGAGAGGGGTGTTGAAGTCTCCCAGTATTAGTGTATTGGGATCTATGTGTGATTTTATATCATGTAGAGCTTGTTTCATGAAAGTAGCTGCACCTATGTTTGGGGCATAGATGTTGATAATTGTTATTTCCTCTTGCTGTATAGTTCCTTTTACTAGTAAAAAGTGACCTTCTTTGTCTCTTTTGATGAGCTTAGGCTTGAAATCTAATTTATCCGATATCAAAGTTGCTACTCCTGCTTTTCTTCGAGTTCCATTGGCATGAATTACCTTACTCCAGCCCTTCACCTTTAGTTTGTGGGAATCTTTGTATGTAAGGTGCGTTTCTTGCAGGCAGCATATAG
>PVLC010005301.1:0-77499 GCA_004027655.1 Graphiurus murinus | reverse complement strand
AAAAAAAAAAAAAAAAAAAAAAAAAAAAAAAAAAAAAAAAAAAGAAAAAGAAAAAGAAAGAAAGAGAGAAATAAAAATAAAAAATAGGGCTGGGAGGGGGCGGTGTAGCTCAGAGGTAGAATGCCCCCCACACACAAATTTTAAAATAATAAATAAATATTAAAAAATAAAAATAAAATAGCCTTGGAGTATAGAATTATGAAAAATAAAAAGGACTGGGGGTGCAGCTCAGTTGCAGAGCACCCCTAACTTCAATCCCCAATAAAAAATAAATAAAAGTAATATACAAATCAAAATGGATGAATCTCAAAATAATCATATTGAGTGAAAGAAGCAGAGGAAATAACAGCATATACTGTATAATTCCATTTATATGCAATTCTAAATAATGCAAATTAATGTCACAGAAGGCTGATGAGTGGCTGTTTAGGGATGGGAGGGGTCAGGTAGGACTACTAAAGAGTAGAAGAAGCTGTTGGACAGGACGGCTTTGTTCATTATTTCTTGACTGTGGTGATGGTTTCATAGATATATGAAATATGTTAGAACTTACCAAATTAGACCTTTGTTTAAATGTAGTGCTGGAGATGGTAACAGGGCCTCAGGCAAGCTAGGCAATCACTCTACCATTGAGATATATGCCCAGCTCCATGAAATTGTACCTTTTAGATCTGGGCAGTTTATTATATTAGTTATACCTGAATATGGCTGACTTTTTTTTAAAGCTAGTAAGAGCTCACTCTGCTCATATCCTCTCTGATCTTAAAATTGATCTTAATATTTTCCTGCACCCAGCCTGACTTCCAGCAGCTAGCACCCACATCTTTTTTAGAAGCCTACTCTTGGAATGACAAAACCCTTATTGCCCTACAAGCTGGTGGCAGTGCCCAAGAGTTACCATCGTCCACCTCTCCTGTTCCTTTACCCACTCTTCCTAGATAGCCATTGGTGATTGACAGGATAATTCTGAGGCCAACTGTCGCTTGAGTTGCCCCCGATGGTAGCTGATGTAATACCGAATGCATTCATGGGCTGTCTTTCCTATATAACTTCTCCAGTCCTCTGGCCACATTCATGCATCCAGATAAACTCCATGTACTCCAATCCTTTCCCCAAGGTTACCTTCTGGGGGACCCATTTCAGGCAGCATCAAAGCTTTGATGAGGATTTCCATCAAGAAATTGGAAGGAAAATATTGATTTGAGGATGGAGCCCCAAGGCACTACCCTCTCTAAAGCTAACATCTGGCATGAAAGATTTATCACAAAGATGGACAGGTAATTAAAAAAAGCATTAAAGGCAGGACATGATGATGTATCCTACATTACTAGAAGACAATACTGCGAGAGATAGACACATTATAGGAAGAAGAAATGTTAATCAAAAAGTTCAAGATTAAGCCAGGTGTGGTAGCTCACACCTGCAATCCCAGTAGTTGGGAGGCTGAGAAAGGAGGATTGCAGGTTCGAGACCAGCCTCAACAACTTAGATTCTCAGCAACCTAGTCAGACCCTGTTTTAAAACAAAAAATAAAAAGGGCTGGGGGTGTAGCTCAGAGGTACAATGCCCCTGTGTTCAATCCCCAGTACCACATAGACACACACACACACACACACACACACACACACACACACACACAAAAGTTCAAGATTGTGTAGTTGGATTGGAGAGTGTGTGAGCAGCTGTGGCTGCTCCCTATACTAACATCTGTAGCAAATGTTTGTTCTTATCAAGTACCCCATCTCATCTAGAAATGATTCTGTGTGCTAGGAACGTGGAATTGAAGAAGACAAATAACATCTTTGCCCACACACATAGTCTAACAAGGGGAAACAGACAGTAACAGTAAATACAAAAATAACAGAGTGGAGTGTGATAATTTATTTTCGTAGAATTAAAACTGGGTGAAACAAAAATAAAGGCCAATGTGGTGTGGCTGCTTTAGATTTGTTGGTGTGGTGAATGAGATTATTGTTTGGCAAATATTCCCCTCATGGGAAGACTGTTTCCCCTCCCCCTTTATGCTGATCACATGAACCAATTTGAACAGTAGGAGGGGCAGAGGAGAGACCTGTTTGAGTTCTGAGTCTGGGCAGTGAAAGGATTAAGGTTTTCATTTGCTCCTGAAGGAGGCAATCCAGACCCTAAACTGAGACACAGAGCAGGACAGCCCCGATCACACCACAGGCCTATGAATATTGGAACAGAGAGTTGCTGCTTTAAGCCACTGAATTGTGAAATGGCTTGTTACGAAATGTTATAGAAATAGTTGACTGATCCACATAGGGAAGTCT
Source organism: Graphiurus murinus (assembly GCA_004027655.1). Lineage (NCBI taxonomy): Eukaryota > Metazoa > Chordata > Mammalia > Rodentia > Gliridae > Graphiurus > Graphiurus murinus. The sequence goes on along the minus strand of PVLC010005301.1, from coordinate 75,205 downwards.
CTGAGGAGATGATATTTAATCTGAGACCTGAATGATAAGCCAGTCCTATGATGATCATTCTGGGTAGAGAATATCTAACATGGATTTTTTTTTATGCAAAGATGGGACGTGGCTTAGCATGTTCAGGGAGTGGAAAGACAATCTGTGGGGTTGGACAATGGAAATGGCTGAGTGACATGAGAAGAGAATGAAGGATAATCAATCAAAGGCCAGTGTTGAGAAGATTTTTCAAACTAGAATAAGGAGTTTGGTTTTTATTCAAACTGCATTGAAAAGCCCCGGGAGGATTTAAGCAATGTAGTGACACAATCAGATTGATCTTTTAAAATATCACTAGTCATGTAGAGAATAGATTAAATGGGGGCCATGCATATTTTATTGCTAAACAGGGCTGCAGTCTCCAAATCTTCCTCAACAGAGTTCCTGAACTACTAAACAAAGTTAAAGACCATATGCCAACTTCAAATTTAGATGCTGATAGACACCTAGGTAAAATATACACACAAAAATAGCTGGAAGTACTTTTTCAGTCAGATGGAATGAACCATTCTGAAGCTTAATGACTTAAAACAACAATAATTATTCATTTGCTCTTAAATTTCTAGTTTGGGCCAGCCAGGCTTGATAGAGATGGCTTGTCTCTGTTCTACATGGAATCATCTGGGAGATTCGACAGGAGATTGGAGGATCCACTTCCAAGAAACCTTCTTTCTAATAGTAGCTGGCAAGTTGGGGCTGGGTGTTGTCTTCCATGTTGACTTCACACATGGTTTCTTGGACTCTCTCAGTTAAGTGGATGAGCAACCATTCTAAGACCCAGTGGGCAAGCCACATTAAAATCCACTAATGTATTTTTTATTTATTGGTTGATTGATTTTGGTGTTAGGGATTGAGCCCAGGGATGTTCTACCTGTGAGCTATACCTCATTCCCATTTTATTTTAAAATGGGGTCTCACTAAGTTGCTGAGGGTCTTGCTAAGTTGCTGGTGCTGGCCACGAACCTGTGATCCTCCTGTCTCAGCCACCTGAGTACTGGGATTACAGGCATGTGCCACCACACCCCACTAAAATCCACTAACTTTAAGAAAAGACTTCTGCTGTCTGGAGGAAGAAGGTCTCTGTACTCATAAAAGGTTCATTTTTCAAAATTGCTTTAAATAACTGCACGGACTCCTTTTTAGTACCTATGCCATCTACCTTTTAAAATGTATTCCATTCATAATTATAAGTATATAAAATGGAAATGTTTAACATGATATAAATGGATAGCATAACAGCAGTTGTTCATTTTTGAAAGATTAGAAAACACGAGGGATCAAAAAAAAAGAAGGGGGGAGATCAAGGAATCCTTAACAGCTTTCTGAGGCCAGTTATCAGAAGATGGTGGGATTTTTTTCCTTCTTTGTCACACAAGTTTTGCACTCCACTAAGTGCAGAGTGTATGCCAACCCAGGGTCACTTTCAGACTTGTAATGTGATCATTTGCAGCATCGAAGGGGAGTTTCTGTATTTGTTTGTCACCCTCCTTCCCCTCTATCTCTTTGTGTACATCTACCACCGTTTTGCCCATATCTGATACAGTTCCTATCACCTGCCAGAACCATGGTAACTCGCTGAGGATGAAAGGCAGGTAGCGTGTTCCATTTTCAGCACCTGGGTGACCAAGAGTTTGGTTTTAATCTCTCAGGGCAGGCTGGATTTCTATTGATTCTAGGTAGAAAAAGAGGGAGCTTTTGTGTATTTGTGACCTGCCACTATTGTAGCCATGAGCTGTTAACATGAGATAAGCAAAGAAAGCCTGGCTTACCCCATGTGGAGGGAAATTCAGACCCCGTGGTGGCTCTTATAGTCTCCCTTGGAGAAAGTAAAGTTGCAATAGTTAAGATTGATTTTCTCTAAATAAATTGACCAAAGAAGAGTACATGTCCTATTAATATTCCCTGAGAAAAATAAGAAAGACCATTTAGGGAAAGTGTGAGTTAGATCAGGATCCTATAAGTCTGATGCCTTGCATTATTTTGTATTTTTTAAATTAAAGTGTAGTTTTCATACCATAAAAGCGCAAATTTAAGTTTACAGCTTGATGAGTTTTAATGTCACTGTAACCGCCATCCAAATCAAGTTACAGAATATTTCCATCATCCCAGAAGGCTCCCTGTGTCTTTTCCCGTTAGTTCCCCTGCCAGAAATAGCCACATTCTGACTTCTATCACCAAGCTATGATAGAAGTCAGATACCCATAGCCTATACAGTTCTGTAATTTCATATAAATGGATTTGTACAAAATTTTGTAGGTGTGTCTTAGGCTTCTCTCACTCAACATACTATTTATAAGACTGATACATGTTCAGTGTATCAGTGGCTTATTCCTTTTCTTCAGGCAACATAACACAGTCTTTTCTCCCCTTTTCCCCCTTTTTTAAGCTTTATTTTTAATTGATAATGTCTATATTTATGGGGTACAGTATTATGTTATGTTACATATATATACTATGGAATGATCAAATCAGGATAATCAGTATGTCTGTCTCTTTAAATTAATTTCTCATTTCTTTGTGATAAGAACATTTAAGATCCTCTATTTTAAGTATTTAAAAATATACATTGCTATTAACTGTAGTCACCATGCCATACAATAGAACACCAAAACTTAGCTGAGTGTGGTGGCACACACCTATAATCTTAATTTAGGAGACTGAGATGAGAGGATCGCAGGTTTGGGCCAGCCTCCACAACTTAGTGAGACCCGGTTTCAAAATTTAAAAAGAAAAATAGGATCGAGGTGTACTTCAGTGGTAGAATGCCCCTGGTTCCAATTCCTAGTACCACAATAAATAAATAAATAAATAAATAAATAAATAAATAAATAAATAAATAAATAAATAAACAAATAATAAGGTTTTTAACAGAACACCCAAACTTATTCCTCCTAACTGAAACTTTGCACCCAATGACCAATTTCTCCCCCTTCCCTCCACCCCAGCCTCTGGTAACCATTTTCCACTCTCTCCTTCTATGAGTTCACCTTTTGTTAGGTTCCTCATATAAGTGAGATAATGCATTGTCTCTCTCTGTCTTATGTCATTTAACATACTTGCCTCTTGGTTCATCCATATTGTCACAAATGACAAAGTTTCTATTTCCTTTAGGCTAAATAGTATTCCATTGTGTATATATACCATATATTTTGATCCATTCATCAGTTGATGAACAGTTAGGTTGTTCCCATATCTTGGCTCTTGTGAATACTGTGCCATGAACATGGGAGTGCAGTTATCTGTTTGGCATATACGTCATTACTTTATATTGCTGAGTACTACTTAATTATATGAGTATATCAAAATATGTTTATTCATCCATCCCTCGATGGATATGTGGTTATTTCCATATTGGGATTTTATGGATGTTGTCATGAGCATTTTTGTACCATTCATTTTGTGTACACACATTCTATTTCACATTCCACATACTTAGGAGTAGAATTTTGGAGTCAGAGGATAGATTAATGTTAAACAGATCCGTAACTTCTTCAAAGTGATTTTACCACTTTATATCCTCATTGCATCCTCACCAGTATTTGGCATTGTGGTTGAGTCATTCTAATGCCCAAATGGTATCGTATTGATGATACATTAACTCTTTGTCAAAATTCATGTAACCAGGAAGTTGGGAATAAAATATCAGTCCAAACTCCTTCCATTTTAACCTGGGCATGGTCCAGGTCTGCAGTTATACTCAACTACTGCTCACTCTGGGTCAACATGACTGTGAAATTCCATAAACAAAAGGCTTTGTGGAAAATTGATACCATACTGTATTGAGTCTAAAATACTCTCCATCTTAAACTCTCTCTTCTCTCCTAAATGTTGATTCAGGTATTCAGCCAAATATATGATATACAATTAGTAGATAATCAGACAGAACCTGCCCCAAATCTCAGAGTATTCTAATACACACACACACACACACACACACACAGAGTTCAAAGTTACTTCTGAAATATAATCCTTGGGCTTATCACCAGAGGATAAGCTCAAGGCTCAGGTGGGAACTACAAAAGATTGGTGTTACCTGATCCTCAACATATCAGTCACTCACCTCATTACTGTAAGCAGGTTTCTTAATCAGCCACTGTTCTTAGTCCTCATCTATAAAGTGGTGGTGCCAAATTTGAGAGGCAGAGGTAGTTGATGAGAATTGGTGAAGGATGAAAAAAATTAAAATTCCTTGAAAACAGGGTTCCTATACAAGTTTATTATTACTTTTTAATCACTTCACACTTACACTTTAATTTCCATTGAAAGAAGAAGCAAAAATGAATAAAAATCCAAGGCAAGTGCCCACTGCTTTTGGCTTTTCTCTTTATTCTATAGGTTTTCCTTGTTCAGCTGCTATTTTTGGAGCCCCCAGCTAATAATAAGTAATGCCCACTGTCTATATTTCTTCATTCCTCCCAAGTGGTGCCACAGAGTGACTAGGATGGCATCTACTACTTTGCAGAACGTACCCACAGGTTTCTTGGAGTGAAATAACAAATAATGGGAAAGAGATAGTCAGAGAGAAATCGAGATTTAGAGAGAGAAAGAGGAGTGGGGCTTTTTTATCAGCTGAGATGAAACAAGACAAGATACCTAGCACTGCTGTGTTGTAGGGCAAAGCTTTCAGCACACTGGGAGGAGAACAGTTCATGCTGGTGTCTTGGTGCATTGTGACAGTCTTTTCTCAGTTGAGCAGATGATGTTAAGGAATACAGCCCATCCATTAGCTACCTAGCACAAGAATCTACTATAGTTCCAGGTTACAAATTGTGAGAGCTAGAGATACAGTACTAGTGGCTCAGGGACCTTTGTGCTAGAAAACTTAGGAAACAGCCATGCAAATCACTTGAGGTCTTCACCAAATACATTTGGCTTTTCACTTTCCAAGCAGGTGAAAGGCTGCACTGTTCTGTCCCCTTTGAAGGTAGAGCATGGGACATTTCTTTGATCAATGGAATGTGGGCAGAAATGATGCACGTCACTTCCCAGTGGAAGTTTAAAGAGGCAATGTACAATTTGCTATGTTAAGTCTCATTGTTCCAGTGAACGTGAAGTATGTGTTGAGATGAAGCCTCTTGAGTTTGGATCCCTGTGTGGCAATAATGAACACAGCCTCTTGTTGATGCCCAATAAGCATAAGCAAGTCCTGCACTCTTATGACCCTGACATTGAGCACCTCCTTAAATTTTGTGCCCTGGGCACTTTACTTGCCATACCCTAGTTCTGGCTCTGTAAAAGAATTAAGCCCTTGTTGCATTATGACAGAGATTTTGAAGGGGTTTTTACTACAACGCACTATAGCACACCCCTTCCCCATTTTTGACACTGGGGATTGAACCTAGGGGCATTCTACCTCTGAGCTATAACCCTGGCCCTTTTGTTTTTTATTTTGAAACAGCTTGCTAAGTTGCTGAGGGTCTTGCTAAATTGCTGAGGCTAGCCTCGAACCTGCAACCCTCCTGTCTCAGGCTCACAAATACTGGGATTATAGGTGTGCACCACCACGCCCGGCTCTGTAGCCCATTTTGATAGGTAACATACTCCTTTGCTGAACCATAATGAGGAGAATAGACAGACTTCACTACTGATGGTTCTAATATGGACCTGAGCTTTCCTTGACCTGAAAACCCCAGCTCTGAAATCACTTCTGGTTTTATTTCTGATTGAGCCATGACATTTGGGAAAATACAATTCTATTAAGTCATCAAATTAAGTAAACTTGCAAATATTCCTGTGTGTGATAGGCATGGCCAGAACACTAAAAAATGAGCAAATTGATGATACAATTGGATTTTGTGCCAGAGTGGGGTGATGGTACATAAATAGAAAGCAAGAGGGTAAGCAGGCTGGTCAAGATGAAAATCAAATGCTACTTTGCTCTTCTAGGGGCCCATTAAAAGTAACAAAATTCCATTTGTAGCATATACACAGATCTCTCACAAAGTACCTGCTGGAGTCAAATCAAGCTCTTCATGTACCCAGTGATGAGTGTAACCAAGTCTGTCAACAAAACACAGAAAGCCTGTAATACTCTTTATTACAGGCTTTAGATACCTGCATAAAAGTATTCCATTTGTCTTCAAAATAATCACCTAGTTAAGTAGCATGTGGTGCAAAGTTGGAATCTTTGGAATCCCATCATCATGATGAGCTTTCAGACCTTTTCTAGAAAATCAAAGTAATTTCCCATTGCTACAAACCCTTAGATACTTCACATCATTAGGATGACTGGCATATCATGAGGTCTTATGCTGAGAGATTGCTCAGGTGCTTAGAGAGTAGGCCTAATAAAGCTAAGATGGAGCTTAAGCCCAGGTGGGCCAGTTAGCTTCATGCAGAGAAAATCTTTCGTAGCCATGCACTACATCCACAATTGTGGTCTCAAGACAAATTCTGTCAAATTAGCCACAAAGGAGCCTCAATAAGCATGTCTACCATTCCCTGCAACCCATTACTACTAATGGAAAAATAAGTCCTAACATTACCTCTTACTGGTTCCATCATCTCTCCAGGGACCTGCCTACTAACACGGCATCTTTCAGATGTGCTCTTCCCTAAAATACTACTCTAAAGCAGAATAAATACCCACTAAGGGGCTTCATTTTTTCACAAGTTCTAGACATGTTTCTTAAAATTATTATGCTAATTGAGACCTTTCTCTTGAACTCCAAACCCAGTAATCACTTTAGGACATCTTCTCTTGGCTGACCTGGGACTTGAAGGCTCAATTGAACCCCAAGTCTTTCTCCCGACCTGCATGGCCTCCTCCATTACCAGTCTGAGAGAATGGCGAACTAAAGCATGAAACCCAAGGATCCTGAGTTTCTCTCTTCCCTATACCCATCTTCAAGTTGTGTTAATTGTCCACCTCAATGACAATCGCATGCCATGTGCATCCTCTGCATCACCCTGACTGTTGCCTACTCCACATGCCCCATCTTTTCACTCTGAATCTTTACAGAAATCTGCCCGTTCTTTTCCTCAGTACCCTGATGCCCCTCCAATCTACCTCTCATTCATGCCAGAGTAATCTGTCTGAGACAAAAATCTGATGTTGACACTCCTCTGCTTTAAAAAGTCCCAAGCATCCCATTGAGTAAAAAATAAATCTCAAGATACCTGTCTAAGTGCCCCCTTTTAACCACAAGCTTCCCTTTTAACCACCTATCATCCATCACAGACTGCTTATAGTTCTGTGGACATTCCCCACACTTTTACATGTCCATGCTTTTCCTCATGTGGGATCACTAACCAGAAAGCTCTTCCCTACAAATTCTGCCTGGAGAATTTCTACTCATCAGCACGAATGTCACCTCTTAGAGAGGATTCCTGAGCTTTTCATCTTTTTCCTTTCTTTGTAGGCTCATGTACCAATAAAATGTTCTGACATTGTAATTCAGTTGTTGTAATGGTTTGGATTTAGAATGTCCCCTCATGAGGAAATGAGGTAGCAATGTTGGAAGTAGAGCATGGTTGCCAAGGAGGGGGTACCTGGGGGTGTGGCCTGGCCTTGGGGATTATATATGGTTCTCTCCTTCCCATTTGCCTTCTCTATTGCTTCTGGCCTCCATGATGTGCGAGAAGAGCCTTGTTCTCTCCCTCTCTCTGCTTCCCACCAACATGCCCCGAGTTCCAGCTCTGCACCCCAGCTTCACATCAACTGAACTCTAAGATCTCCAAAAAACTGTGAGCAAATAAATCTTCCTTCCACTAAGCTTTATGGTCAGTTATCTTGGATTATAGCAGTGAGAATATTAATTGATACAGTTCTCTTTTCCTCTTTCTTCCACAAAACATAGTGGGATAAAACAAAAACCATCTTACTATTGGTCGTAATTCTGCACATGGACTATCCAAAATGGCTGGCAGTTGGTGTTGATTGTTCTCTAGAAACTCAGTCTTGTTTATCCTTCTTGTTGTCACTCAACATGGTTTGATCTTGCTGGTTGGTGGCTAGATTCAAAGGTGTGTCCTAAGAAGAAAGCCTCTAAGTAGAAAGAGTACAAGGCAACCTATCCTCTAAGAAATCCCAGAATGCTACTTCTACCACATTTTATTGGCAAGGCAGTCACTGACTGGCAAAATAAGTGCCAAAGTTAGAAACAAGGAGCAGTATGCTCCAACAGGGATGGGAGGAATTATTGGGCCATCTTTGGAGACTAGCAACTACACCTTCTTGGTTGGTATTTGGTCTATCTCTAAAATTCGGAAAGAGTGGAGGATGGGCACTATTTTTTAATCATCTGTTTACCATAGTTCTTAGCACAGGTCCTAGAACATGATGCTTAGATGCTTAGTACACATTTCCTGACTCGATCAATCCAATTATATCAGAGGAAATCGTATCATGAAGTTGAACACTTATTTTGTGGTGGTCTATCTGGTTGGGTGCTATGGAGTTGAAGAAAGGGACTTTGCCCTCCAAGAGCTTATTAGTCAGGGACAGCATTGTATTATAAGGTTACAACAGATATTTAGATAATTAATAATAGTTCAAGGTAACTATAGACAAGATGTCAATGGGGCAGCCCATGAGTGACTGTCATGCTAACTGCATTCATTCCACATATAGGCGTTTTTAGTAGAAAATGGGGTTAGATCCAAGTCTGCCTGACAGGATAGGGTCTGGGATGGGAGAAAAATATGAACAAACTGGAATTCCAGAAGCAAAGCAATTATGTGGAGATAGGACTTCACAAATTGCATTATTTCACATCTTTCTACACACATATACACAAAAATAAATTGTAAATTTTCCCCCAAAGAAGCCTTGCTATATACATACTCTAATAAGTAAGTAAACAACTGTGGTCAAAATGTGAATTTATTATTATTATTATTATTATTATTATTATTATTATTATTATTATTACTGGTACTGAGGATTGAACCCACGTCCATTTCACCGCTGAGCTACATCCCCAGCCTTTTCTATTTATTTTTGTTTGTGTGGTACTGGGGATTGAACCTAGAGGCATTCTACCTCTGAACTACAATGATAGCCCTTTTTACTTTTTATTTTGAAACAGCATCTTCCTAGGTTGCTCAGAGTCCCACTACTTGTTGAGGCTATCTTTGAACCTGTGATCCTCCTGTCTCAGCCTCCCAAGTACTGAGATTACAGGCGTGTGCCACCATGCCTAGCCAAAAATATGAATTTTAAATAAATTAAAAAAAATAATGACTGGGAGAAATGGATAAAACATGCACGACAGAGATTATATTGCTCATTGAATAGCATGTTTTTTTTCCCATTTCCCAGCCCCTCTTAAAGTTGGTTTAGGCTGAAATGCATATGATTTCTGACCCAAGGCAGTAAAGAGCAAGCATGAAGTCTCCATGTGTCCTCTTTCTGTGTGGTTGGAAGTGGCACATTCTGAATTGGTAGACCTGGAGATTTGAATTTAGCCTGCCTCTGTAAGTTGACCACTGGTGGAAAACCATGAGAGAGAGTTACTTTAGCTGATTCAAACTGTGTAGTGAGCATGAAATAAATATTTTCTTCAGCCCTTTATGTCTTAGGGGTTATTTGTAATGGTAGTGTCACTTACCCTAGCCCAACTATTATACCGAGTGTTCTAGGAAGGAATCCAAAATCACATAATACTCTACTTTGAAATTACTCACCCTCTATTTAGAAAACTTCTAGATTGTACTTCTCAATATGTGCAGCTGAGGGTTATACCTTCCTTGCTAGGAGCAAATGATTAAGTGATACCTAATTAAATAGTCGGCATCTATATTCCCTTGTGTGCATGGTTGTGCTCACATACTGCTGTGCAAAACACTGCAATAGCCGAAATCATGAGCAACAGAAAGTGGGCAGAAAAGGATAAAGGTTTACTTGAAATAAGCAGATCTTCCACAAATCTTATTAAGTCAACATCTTCCCCAAGCAGACTTTTAACATGGTTACTAACAAGTAGAAAATGACTCTCCCTACTTCCTCTTTCCTGATCCTCATTCTAATGGGTCCACTAATTAGATGAAAGATACTCAAAGGGCTAGTCAATCAAGGAAAGAAAAGGGAGCCAGAGGCCAGAAAAATCTAGGAGCTATACAACTGGGGACTAAGTCTTAGGTGGCAATTCCACGTATTATTTTGTTGCCATAGACTATCTTAAATCAAGTACATAATTTCTTCTATCAGCTCCATTTATCCTCTCGCCTGAAGGAATATACAGCTGCACACTGGTTTCTGGATTCCTGTGAATTTCTTAGGCCATGCATTAAACTTGAGCCAAAGAACATTTCTTTGTAGTAAATTCTCCTGAAGTGACTGGTATTTGTAAAAGGTCTATCCTGAGAATGGTCCCACTTCATCCCAGGACCAATGTCTATAAAAGAGAAATAAAGGTGTCTTTTAGTTATCTGCCCTGAAGAAAGGCAACCAAAAGAATAAATACCCCAGTTTCATTGTCCTCCTACCCTCCCATCTCCCACCACTGCCTGTCATTAGCTGACTCCAGCAAGAGTGCACACAGCACAGGGAGAGTCCATACAGGTTGGTATCCCCCTGGAGGACAGATAATAGCCCTGGAGAGGCAACTGGAGAATCTAGCACACTTGATAAAATAGAAAGGTTGTAACCTCAGAGTTTAACTGAATCAGTATCAACCATGAACTAATTAGTAAATAATATATGTCACGGGCATATCTAAGTTCAAAGGTCTTCCCTTTGTTTCTTATGATAATGTTTCTCCCTCCCCATGCCTGAATCAAAACAGGGAGGAACTGGAAGATTTTACTTTCAGGGAGACTGGAAGATTCTACTTCCTTAGAATATAATGAGTTTGGGTGTTGGGCATGTCTTAATAATGTCCAACCAAATAGGAGCTATCACAAAACTTTCCTATGGCCTTTCTACTAAAAAACTGACCCATAGTGCAGCTAACCAGAATGTATTAGAGCTTTCTTATATCTGATTACTAGCTTAAAGCAACCTTCTCTGAAAGGCATAGCCTACAGCTCAGTGTTAGATACTCTATATCCTCAGCGTCTGTGGATCTCAACGCCCCTTCCGGGGGGATGACTTGAAGAGCATAAAAGTGCTGATGAAGCTCCAAAAGCTGATTCCTACCTCCTTCCTATGATCCTACGACTAATTTTACCAAGATCATGCATCCATAGCCTGTCAAATTCCCATAGGAGTTTCAACCCTCTACCCCTCAAATCTCTGCTAACAGTTTTCTCTGTCTACAAGCTCTTACCACTCCCTAGTTCTCAGCTTGTACAGGTTATCTACAGGTCTTTATTGGTCACTCCTACTTTTGTGCCCTCTCCAGGAGCAGCAGGCCAGCCTGCACCCCACAGTGACTACAGTATTTTTCCGTAGGAGTTACGTCCTCTGGTCTACTCTCTGAATATCCCCTTCCTCTGCTGGTTTTCACTGGTTCCCTGTATCCCCAGCTATCCTTGCCTCCTCCTCCTCAGAGATACAATACTTCCATAGTCTATATCCCAGTTAGGAGTTCTATGCCTTTAGGTCCCAAATAGTTGTCCAAAATCATATCACTAGTGAGCAACCCCTAAAAGTGCTTAATTTACTAAGCCAACTCCCATGGGCTCTATGTTGCTGGTTGGGTAGGGATGGGATGAGGAGTGTTAAAGGATAATTAAAGGAGGGGGAGTAAAATAAAGACTCTTATATAAATGCAAAATATATACATGTGGAAGATGAATTAACGAGGAAACCAGTAAGATGTTACAAATGGTTCAAAGGAGAATTCCGATATATACATATATATATATATATATATATATATATATATATATATATATGTAATAAGGAATGTTGAAATGAATGTACAAACAGATGCAAAATGAGTCACGAATTAATTGCATTCCACCAGATAACTCATTTGCATTTCTGTGGACAAGATTCATTTGCATTATTCTTAGTTTTCTACAATTTAGTTATAAAATAGCTCAAAGTCAATGAAAAGTAGAGATAGCCCAGAAGGGTACTCTAAAAAGAACATTCAGTATATATATATATATATATATATATATATATATATATATATATATATATATATATATATATATTTTTTTTTTATTGCTGATTTCAAAGTCTTTCAAAATTCCTCATCAGAAGGAAAACCTCTCTTCCATGGGAACCCACATCGAGTATATTATAGTTTAAATATGAAGTATCCCACAGCTACTCATGTGTTGGCAATACAGTAATATTCAGAAGTAAAATAACTGAATTATGAGAGGTGGCCTCATGAGTGAATTAATCCATTTTATGGATCAATAATTTAATAATCTGAATGATTTACTAGGTGGTAACTGTAGACAGGTGGGGCATGGCTGGAGGAGGAAGGTAACTCGGGGCATGGCCCTGGGGCCATATCTGTCCCTGGTCCCTTCTTTTTTCTCTTTCTCTTTGCTTCATGGCTTCCGTGAGTAGCTTTCATCTACCACTCCCTGATGCCACAGTGTTTCTGCCTTGGAGCTAGTCAGCCATGGACTGAACCTCTGAAACCATGAACCAAATAAACCTTTCCTCCTCTAAGTTGTTGTTGTCAGGTACTTAGGTCACCACAATAAAGAGCTAACTAATGCTAGTATAACTAGGACAAGTACTCTCTGTGAGGTTAAAACTGGCATTTCTGCTTGTGAAGACCAATATATATGTCCTCCTTATATCTAAACCATAATAAGGGATGGACATTCCTCCCTTTTAGAATATTGCCCTTTTAGAATATTGTTATTCAGAGTATGGTCTGGCATCCCCTGAAATGTTTAGAAATTCAAAATGTTGGCATGAGTCTAAATCAAAATCTATATTTTAACAGATCCAAGACTCAAACTGAAAGATACCTCATATTTATACATTAAAAAGGTTAATATTATTAAATATAAATATTTTCCCAAATTATCCACAGATCCAATTCAGTCTCTATCAAAATCTCAGCTAGATCGTTCATATATTAGGTAGGTAAAATGATATGGCTACTTTGAAAAATTACTCTAATAGTTTCTCCCAAGAGAATTAGAAACATATGTCCATGTAAAAAACTTTACATAAATGTCCATCACAGCATTAATCATAACAGCCAGAAAATGGAAATAAGTGGCCATCAACTGATGAAAGAATAAATAAAATGTGGTATATCTACACAATGGAATATCATTCTGCGATAAAAAAGGATGAAAAATAAAACACATGGTAAGTGAAAGAAAGCCATACACAGAAGGCCACATATGGTATAATTCTAACTATGTGAAAGGTCTCTAACAAACTTATCTATAGAAACAGAAAGTACATCAGGATTACCAGGCCTACAGAGGAAGCAAAATAGGGAATGACTGATAATGGATAAGGAGCTTTATCTTGGAGTGATTTAAAGCATTCCAAGATTCGATTTTTTTGGTGACAGTTACAAAATGCTATGAATATACTAGAAACCATGGAAATATTTACATGGGATTACAAGCGTGCGCCACCACACCTGGTTTAAAGGGTGAATTTTACGACAAATATATATAGTATATATATATGTATATTACATATGTATAACATATATATAATTTCATTAGAGCAGTTATTTTTTAAAAGAAAGGAATAAATGTTCCGGTGACTCTCAGAACAGTGCCGTCTGGGTTGCGCATGGAATTTAAATGTTCCTTTTGGCGACCACTCCGTCCCTGACCTTGGACCCCTAACCCCCTGACCCCCAACATCCGCCATTAGCCGCCATTCTTAGCCCACCATTAGCCGTCCTTGTCAGGTCCTGCCGGGCCTGAGATCAGTCCAGGCTGGCAGTGCTGCGACGTCTCCGGCGGCGTGGCCGTCGTCGCTGCCCGCTGCGCAGCCCGCGAGGCCGCTCGTCCTTCGCATTCCTGATGGCGATACCACCGCCACCGCCGCCTCCGCCGCCTCCGCCACCGCCACCGCCGCCACCGCCGGCTTCGCAGTCACAGGTGCGTCTCAACTACCATCCTGACTGCGAGGCGGCTGTCAATTGCCAGATCCGCCTGCAGCTCTATGCGGCCTACGTGTACCTGTCCATGGCCTTCTACTGCGACCGCCACAATGTGGCCCTGCCGAACATGGCCCGCTTCTTCCTGCGCCGCTCCCACCGCTGGAATGACCGCGCCCAGGCCTTCATGTCCCTGCAGAACCGGCGTGGTGGACGCCTGCGCTTCCGCAACATCACCAGGCCTGACCGCGACGACTGGCAGGGTGGCCTCCGGGCCATGGAGTGCGCCTTCCACCTGGAGAAGATCCTCAACCAGAGCCTGCTAGACCTGCACGAACTGGCCGTCTACCGCAGTGACCCCCACCTCGGCAGCTTCCTGCGCCGGCGCTACCTGCACCGCCAGGTCCAGATCATCCACCAGCTCGGCGGCTACCTCACCAACCTGCGCAGGATAGCATCCCCAGGGAATCACACGGCGGAGATGCTCTTCGACAAGTTAACCATGGGCCACGACAATAGCCACGAGGAATCCGATGAAAACGACAACGACTCCGACTCCGACTCCGACTTCGACTCTGACTCCGATGGCCATGATGACTCTGAGCAGAACGGCTGAGGTCAGACTGTGTCTATGACACCAGCCATGGGGACTGCCCTGGGGCGGGTCACCGGGCTGGGGGTGCACGTTGCCCTTTGTGCACAGTTGCTTCAATGTCGTCGTGTCCATTTCATCGTTGTTGCTTTCAGTAAAGTTAATTTGGTTCTTGAGAAAATGAAGGTGTCCAGTGATTGTGTGTGCAAAACTCTTGCCTTCTGAGAATGAGGGCCAATTCCTCTGCTGGTTGAAACTGAGTGTCCAGGATCCTCTCTACCCACACATGCCCCGTCCACAGGCAGCCCAGAGTCTCCACACATGAAAGTGAAGGTATCCCATGGGGCCCTGGAAAACACAAAATTAGGCTTCCCTTATAAACAGTGTGGGTGTGAGGGGTGGGATGAAACAGGAGATGTTGTGGGAGGCTGGAGTCTGCACGGTAAAATATAAAAACATGGTGTCTCAGGGGAAGAAGTGGAGGGAATGGGATTGGACCGGGATATTCATTCTCTCTCATTCTCTCTCTCTCTCTCTCTCTCTCTCTCTCTCTCTCTCTCTCTCTCTCTCTCTCTTTCTCTCTCTCTCTCTCGTGTGTGTGTGTGTGTGTGTGTGTGTGTGTGTGTGTGTTTGGGTATTGAACTCAGGGGCATTCTGTTAGCTACACCCCCCCAGCTCTATTTTACTTTTTATTTTGAAACAGGGTCTCTAAGATGTTGAGGCTGGCCAATAACCTGCAATCCTCCAGTCTTAGCTTCCCAATTACTGGGATTATCGGTGTGGTCCCCCACACCCAGCTTGGACACAGATTTCTTAAAAAGGGATCTTCAACTTTACTTGAAAACTCCTAGTTTATGAAAATATGCAAATGTTTAACATTTGTTGATTCTGAGTAACAAGATGAGAGCCCTAAAGCCTGGTGTGGTAGCACACACCTGTGATCCCAGTACTTAGGAGGCTAAGACAGGAGGATCACAGGTTCAAAGACAGCCTCAGCAACTTAGTGGGGCCCACAGCAATTTAGTGAGTCCCTCTTTCAAAATAAAAAAGAGCTGGTGTGTAACTCAGAGGTAGAATGCTCCTGGGTTCAATCCCCAGTTACACAAAGAAAAAAAGATCAGAACCCTAGAAGATGACATGGCACAGAGGCATCTTTTACCAACTCACCCTGTTCTACACCATTATCTGGAAATCGGCCTTCAGTAGGCTTCTTCATAGCCACAAGTTTGGCAAACTAAATCAACAGTGGCACTTGGCATGTTCAAGCCCTTTTATTTACATTATTACATTTTATTTTTATAATAACCTTAGGAAGTACAAAGGATAGGTATTATAACTGTCTTTCATAGTTAAACATTATATTGTATGGGTTGGTTTTTTAAATATAGTTATTGATCTTGTATTTGAAACTGAAACTAAAGGAATGAATTTATTTTAGAAATGCTGTCTGTATTTTAGCATTACAAGTAAACAATACCTGGTATCAAGAGACCAACATTTCTGTTGTCACCAATTCTTCAAATCTGTGAGCCATCTTGTCTAGGGAATGTTTTCCAAACTCTGAATCAAAATTTATTAGTGGATAAGTCAATATAATGGGTCACTTTGGCTTTCTCATATATTTTGACAATTTCTCTAACAGGTTGTTTGCCCTTTTATTGGTTTGTGGGAATTAATAATTATGTATATTAGTCCCTTGAAATTTTGTTTTTTAAGGTTTCTCTTCTAGTTTGTGGCTTAAATTTTTCAGTCTTTATGGAATCTTTTTATTATAATTATTAACATATATTAATTGTACAAATTACTGGGTTTTACTGCAACATTTATGTCTCAGCCAGCATTTTCACTGCTATAATCCAAAAGACTGACCACACAACTTACAGGAAGGAAGCTTTATTTGCTCATAGTTTTTTGGAGATTCTGGGTTCAGTCTATGTGAGCCCAGGGTCTGAAGCTCAGGGCATGGTGGTTGGGAAGTGGAGAGAGGGAGTGAGCAAGGACTCTTTTCTCACATAAATGGAGGTGGGAGGCAAGAGAGCAAGCAAGGAGATCAGGGACTATATATAATCCCAAGGCCACACCCCCAGGGACCCACCTTCTTCAGCCACACCTGACCTGCCTAGGTTATCACCTTGATAAAACCATTATGGATTTATTTACTGACGTTTACTGACGAGATTACAATACTCATGACTTACCCATATCAACCCTGAGTTCTTCAGGGGACACTCTATATTTGACCATAACAGTTTACATGCATGTATCATATCGTGCCTTGATCATGATCATCTTCCCTTCTGGCTTTCAGTTCCCCCTTTCCCCCTTCCCTGAAAGTGTGACTATGTCTTTATCAGTGAAAAAAAGGGAGGCCACACAGGCAAGAAATTATAGAATTAAGATAAGAACGTAGATTTTCTGGTGCCATGTTCCATTTTCTATTACCCTGCAGATATATCTACAGGTATATCAATGGGTTAAGAGAGATTGTGTGGCTAGACTGGGAATCCAGCCAGATAACCAGCCCCGGAAGGTAGAGAAATAGGTGTACCTTCCAGCCTAGGGTAGGGATGACTTCTAAACCCCAGCCAAAACCCTTCTCATATAAAAGAAGCCTTCAAACCTGGCAACAGATTGTCTAAGAGGTAGCAGGGCACCTCCCAGGAAGGCAGTCAATATCTGTATACCTGAATCCCTCTGTTCAGATTCTCTCCCCCACACAGGCAGCCACACTATTACCCCAGTTGGCACTGAATACCTAGGAAGACCTTGGGGCTGGAAATCCCCAGAGAGTACACCATCACATAGATGTCTTTACTGGGAGTAGTTTGTCTTCAGGACAATAGGGAAGGGGTGGCTGTAAAACACACATGCTCTCCCTGAAAATCCAGGGCACCTGAAAGAGCCTCGCAGAGTATCCTATAAGTTTTCCATGACTAGCATACTGTAATCTGTATGATGGAACATTCATTGGCCTCTGTGGTCTCTTCTCTGACATCTACAGCTCACCCCAGGCTGGTTCTGTCTTGGCAGCCGGGCCCCTTCTTTAGCCCATCTTTTCCTTTCCTGTGATTCAGAGGAATGCTCCAGGAAAATGCAGAGAAGTTCAATTAGAACCACATCTTTAGATTTTTACCTGGAAAAGCAGGATTTCCTCACCTGCAAGACTCAAAGAGAACTGTGATTACACCCTGGCGCCTATTACAAGCCACTACTTGTAGTCTTACATTTCACAATTTTTCTTCAAGAATCCCTGGCAGGGAAATCTTGGTACATCAGCTTCTTAATTGTTCCTTTCCTTGTTGTTGTGTAGGAAAAATGTGAATGTTCTAAGTCCCCTCCTTTTGGTTCAGTTTTTTTGGGGGGAGAGGGTCACAGAAAGCCTTTCCAATATGTAGGACAGTGGTGGAAAGAAGCTTTTAGAGCAAGTGAGTTTGCCCCATTGTACTTTCACATTCATTCCTTGCTGCAAGTCTCCTCAATGTTCCTCCCTCCCTTACCACATACCTCTCAAAAGGAATAAACAAACTTCTTGTGTGTAGGCCACCTTCTCAATTCCTTGATAACTGGACTTTCAATACTTGGGAGTAATACATGACTTGGTCTTCTAGCCCCAGAAAGTACCACCCTAAGGCACACAGCTGGACAATTGTCAGTCATTGGCTCTGCTCAGCAGCTTAGGGGAGTGATTTCTGAAATACTGGCTGTTGCTATGGGTACCAGCAACTCAGGCAATGATAATATCAGGACAGACTAAGGGAAAATGGTAAAATTGATAACTTCATCTCAGGCTCAAACACGGATTCAAATTAACTGTGTTGAATAATTTACCTTTGGGGAAAAAATGCTCGCTCTATCACAAAAGGAAATTTCTTAATAGATGGTTGTCACTGACAACTTGTACTTCATTTTCCAGAAAAAGGAAAAGTATTTTTTCCTCAGAAATGTGTGACAAGCAGTACAAAGCAACCATTAATTTCTCCTGAATCTTCTCTACTCTAGAATTTTGTTCTACATATCTGATTTCTAAATTCTCCAATTTTTTCCACTTACCAGCAGGTCCAATTTCTTTACTTAAGCCCAAGAAACATATCTAATCAAGTATTCAGTAGAGGAAAGCTTTCAGTAATCTTGGAAGTGATACTATGCTTCATGTTTTAAAATAAAGTTTTATGCAGATAAGTCGTGTATGTGTGTGTGTGTGTGTGTGTGTGTGTGTGTGTGTGTGTGTGTGTGTGGTATTGGGGATTAAACCCAATGGTGCTCTACCACTGAGCTACACCCCAAACCCTTTTTATTTTTTATTTTAAAACAGGGTCTCACTAAGTTGCCCAGGCTGGCCTTGAACTTTCTTTTCATTCTCAGCCTCCTGAGTAGCTGGGATTACAGGCATGTGCCCTGTGCCTGTCTTCGGAGAAATACTGATGGAGAAATTGCTTTAGGAAAGTTGAGTTGAAAGGTGAAATTAGGGTAAATAGCAAAATGTTAGGACCCCTGAAAGGTAAAGAAAAGAAATTTACACCTGATTTACTAGCTACAGGGGCATTGGAGTGGTGAGAGAGGAACGTAATAATGGCAACATATTTTAAGAGTCATTTTTAAGTTTGGATTGAGTCAGGTTACAAGTATTAAGACCAGAAAAGCAGAGACTTGAAAAAGATGGGTTTTCTCTTCCATGTGAAAAGGAATATGGAGGAAAAGAGTTCCAGGCTTTTGGGGAAGACCTTTCTTTTTCTTCTTTCTCATTCTTTTACGGTACTAGGGATGGAACCCAGAGCTCTGTGCATGCTAGGCTACATCCTCATCTCTGTGAGAAGTCTATCATGTTTCACTGATTCCAAGAGACATTTTTTTTCACATTTTCACATCTTTGGAATTGGGATATACAGTATCTTATGATCACTGTCGGCTGTAGCTGTCATTGCCTGAGCATGCACTTCAAAACTCAACAGAGTGGTATCATTGACTAGATAAAACTCTGGGGACATTAGAAGAGTGCTCTTTTAAGTAACATTGCATTGCCAGCATGCTTAATAGCACAGAGGACAATATTAAGAAATACAAGTGATTCTTAGTACAAAAGTGATTTAGAGGAGTTGAAATTTCAATCTGAAGGAGTTCTAGCAGTACTTTAAACTATTTAGAGCAAGTTTTTCCTTTGTGTGTGTATGCACAAGAACAACGTAATGATACAAATCTATGCCTAAATAAGTGTGAAAGAGATCTTTCGGTAAGTGTAAATTGAAAAATTGAAGGGATAAGAAAACATTGTGTCCTAATTTAATTGGTGGAGTTTTTTTCTTCATGGTACATAAAAATAATTATGTGCCTTAAAATTGACATATTTTATTTGATAAAATATATTACTTTGTCATTCCACTGCTTTGGCTTCCAGGCCTAAGGTCATCTCATGATTCAGCATGACTACTAGAGCCCTACTCAAGATATTAACCTTCCACAAAGGATCAGGACATTTGTTAGGATGAACGAAAAGTTTATAAATCTAGGCATAATGAATGCAGGGTTTCTTTGTTAGCATTCTCACTGCTATGCTCCAAAACAATTTACCACACAACTCAGGGGAAGGAAGACATATTTGTTCAGTATTTGTTCAGAAGTTTAGCTCATGTCAGGCTGGGTCTGCGGAGCTCAGGGCATCACACCAGGAAGGAGCAAGATTCTGCTCTCATATTATGAAGGCCAGAAGGAGGAAAGAGCAAATAAGGAGATCAGGGATCATATATAATCCCCAACTCTCACCCCCAGGTACCCACCTCCTCAAACTACACTCCACCTGCCTATATTTCCCAATAAATCCACTACAATGGATTTATCCTCTGATAAGATTACAACCCTCATGACTTAATTGTATCAACTCTAAACTTTAATATAGGAGCTCTTCAGGAGATATTCTATATCTAACCATAACAGAGGGTTAATCTTTGGGTTAAGGGCTTCCTGTGGTCTCTAATGATTCAGAGAACAATGTTGTCACAGGAACATTTATTTTCCTTCCAAACCAGAGAATCCAGCAAAAGTCCCCAAGCCAGATTCACCTGCAGGTGTGCCTTGCTCGGGATAATGATTTAGTAGACCTTTTATTTTGGAATGATTTTAAATTTGAGAATTAACTTGTAAAGATAGTACAATTTTGGTTTATCCTTTATCCAAGTTTCTTCTAATGTTAACATCTTCCAGAACCATGAAACATTTGTCAAACATAACAATGGAAATTTACATACTACTATTAACTACTATTTGCATACTACTATTAACTACTATTAAATTCCACACTGTATTTGGATTTCACCAGTTTTTCCACTGATGTCCTGTTCAGACTCCAAATTCCTATTCAGAATGCCACATTGCATTTAGTTTTCTGGCTCCTTGGTCTCTGTCTTAGTCTTTTCTTGTTTTTCATGACCTTGACAGTTTTGAGGAATATTAGTCATGTATTTCATAGACTGCTTCTCTATTTGGATTTCTCTGGTGTTTCTCATGTTTACACTGAGTTTCTGGGTTCAGGGGATGAAATCCATAAAGAGAAAGTATTTTTCTCTCATTGTATCAAGGGCTACAACACACCAATATCACTTATCACTGTCCATGTTAATATTAATTACTTGATTAATGTTATGTCAGCCAGGTTTTTCCCCTGTAAAGTTTCTGGTTTCCCCTTTCCAAACTCTATTCTTTAGAATGAGTCATTAAGTCCAGTTCACCCTCAAGACGCAGTGAGAAAGCCAGGCATGGTGGCACACACCTCTAATCCCAGTACCTCTAATCCCAGCTAAGACAGAAGGATCACAGGTGAGAAACGGTGAGTCCCTATTTCCAAATAAAAATAAAATAAAATAGGCTGGGAATGTAACTCAGAGGCAGTATGGCCCTGGGTTCAACCCTCAGTACCTAAAAATAAAACAGAAGCAGGGAAGAGAAATTAAGCCCCACCTTCTCAGTATAGAGACTATCTACTTATAATATTTGGAATTCTTCTATATGGAAGATTTATCCCTTCTCCTCCATTTATTTATTCAATCAATCACTTATTTATCCCAGTATGGACTCAGTGATATTTGTTTAATACTTTGGGTTATAATCGAAGACAGTGTTATTTTGTTCCACCAATTGTTCCACATTTAGCCATTGGGAGTTCATTCAGTTAACTCCTGTATCCCTTTGACATACCCCCATCATTCTGTGTGCAGGCATGTGTGCATGTGAGTGTGTGTGTGT
Organism: Graphiurus murinus; assembly: GCA_004027655.1. Lineage (NCBI taxonomy): Eukaryota > Metazoa > Chordata > Mammalia > Rodentia > Gliridae > Graphiurus > Graphiurus murinus. Next base: position 53,410 of record PVLC010005301.1, on the reverse strand, counting down.
GTGTGTGTGTGTGTGTGTGTGTGTGTATAGTGCTTCCTTACTTTGTAGCACAACAAGATGCTACAGGCTATTGAGATATTTTCCCTGTTCCAGCCCTAGAATTAGCCATTTCTCCAAGGAATCCTAGTTCCTTTTATTGGCTATATGATATTTAAAAATTAAGATCTTGGACAAACTGAGAGAGCTCTCATGAATTTTTGTATTTCTGGTTTCTCTTAAAAATTCTATCTGGCCACATTGGGCCCTGTTCTCATGGGAACTTTCATATGGGGCTGAACTCCAGCTGCCACTTTCAAGCATATATACTCTTCAATTCACCACAGTAGGTGCCATTCCAGCAATGTAACTTAGGCACCCTAAGATGCCTCTTTATTGATTTGCATTCCCTGCCACCCACAGGCACTCACTTCTGTGTTGCAGTTCCTAGATTTTCTATCCTGGAACCTATGGAGAGTGAAGGAGTAAATAGCTTGGCATGCATCCTTTGTCCCAGAAGAAGGGTAGTTCCTCTTCCTTGGGTTGGTTTGCCCCTGTCTCTGAGTCTCTAATGGTATTTTTGAGGTGACACTTGGGTCCTTGGTCTCTGTTTCCTCACTGTTTAAAAGTCAAAATGGATCAGGTTGTCATTGGTCTGCAGATGTCTCTGTCACTTTCTCATCCTCTTGTTGGCCAAGCGCTCAGCTTATTTATCTTTTGTTATTACTCCTTGTCACCACTGGAAGTTACCTCAATGATTTTGCTGTCTTCAAGTACATTGCCAGACAGAATAGACAGAGTTGCATGCCACCTCATACATCTAAGTAAGATGCTTGATTTACATGATTTACTGAATGAGTTTAGAGTATATAGAGTATATAGTGAGAAGTGAGGGGAGAGAGAGAGAGAGAGAGAGAGAGAGAGAGAGAGAGAGAGAGAGAGAGAGAGAGAGCCAGCAGGATAAAAGACCCACACAACCTATACTCTGTCCCATGTGATGTTTCCCATGACCCATGTCCACTCTCTCTCTGCTAGTTGACCACTGACTGTGGTTCTGAAGACCAGTGGTGAAGATTCCTGGAGCCAACACACACCTGCTCTATCAGAGAGACCCAGAGACAAATACTCCTGGGCATAGCTGTAACTCTCTGATCACCTGCTGAGCAGGTGTTTTCATCCAGTTTATGTGACCAGATGGTTGTCACTAAAAGGCGGATGATCTAAAGATACTCCAGCTGTCATGAATAATGGATTTCTACTTGTTCTTTCCATTCCTTCCTCTTCAGAACACATATATTTTTTCTACTCTATCTATATCTAATATATCTCACAGAAATGATCAATATGTATTTTCATCTATCCTCTTTATTTTTCTTTTCTATTGCAGAATGAATATTCTTAAATAGTTTTTACTTCCCAGTGCAACTGTCTTCTAATTTGTTCTTTAGAGATGAAATAGCCTGGTGAAGTACCATGAATCGTTTGCAGGGTGTTGTTGGTATAATATCTGTCATGATGCTCTTATCTGGAACATTTATTGGCCACCTTGATGATCATATGGAAGACCTCTTAGGGGCATATCCAGGTCACAAAGAGGGTATTATGACCCAATTCTCTCTAAGGATCTCAATTCCTTTGCCCCAAGGAAATTATTTGCTTCATTGATCTGAGAAAGATAGAAATGTAGTCTTCCTCAAAAGGGGTATGCTGGTCTAGTTGTCTCACATTTGTATTGGGCCTGACACTTGCAGCAAATTACTAGGTCCAGGAAGCTCTTGAAGGAAGAAGGGGCGGGGTAGGAGGTCAATTCAGTAAACAGAAAGTGCATAGAAAGTGAAACTATGAGCTAGACATGGTGGTATATGCCTGTAATCCTAGTACTTGTGAGGTTGAGACAAGAGGATTACAAGTTTGAGGACAGCCTCAGCAAGTAGCAAGACTCTTAGCCAACTAGCAAGAATCTGTTTCAAAATAAAAACAATAAAGCTGGGGTATAGAATGGCCCTGGGTTCAATCCCCAATACCAAAAAAAAAGAAAAAAGAAAGTGAAACTATGAATGGAGGGGGTGTAGACACAGATTCAGGGAGTACCAAAAAACCTTGTGGAATTGTATTGCACAGCTATGAGGACAGAAAAATGAAGCAGCATGGGAGTGAGTCAATATGGTACCCCAAAATATATAATATGAATTTGTTATGAAAATTAAGTTTTCTCAGGCAAGTACAGTTTTGTCCATTAGGAGAGCAGATCAAGGAAAAGGCTCAAGGCCAATAACTCCAAGGACAGTAAAGAGAAAAAAACCAGCCTGTAATCCCAGTACTTAGGAGGCTGAGACAGGAAGATCTCAGGTTCAAGTCTAGCCTCAGCAACTTAGTGAGACCCTTAGCAACTTAACAAGACCTTGTTTCAAAAATAAAATATAAAATAGGGCTGATGTGTAGCTCAGAGATAGAACACCCCTGAATTCCACCTCTAGCACCGAAATAAAAAATTAAAAAAGCAAAAAAAAAAAAAAACCTCACCCTTTTTTTCAGAAAGGAAAGCATCCCTGTGTCCCCCTCATGAAAGCAAGCTGTGGACTTTACAACCAGGTACCTGAGCTCCCCTTCTTGCACAATTTGCTCTAGGACTGGAGGAGAGCATTATATCAAGGTCAACAATGTCATCTTGGTGTTTAAGTGAAAGGCCATTTGGAGAAAGCTTTGCATTTGGATCTGGGCTTCAGGAGCCAGCTGTCAAATCCCTTCTTGGCAAACCCTGGGATGATGTAGGTTCCCTGTGACAGACACCTGGCATGAGTATGAAAATATACAACTAATGATGCTGTATTTGAAGACATAAGAGAAAATATTCTCTCTAATCAGGCAAGTGGCATCAAAAAGTCCTGTATGAGGTCTCGCTGTCCTCTTTCTTTATGAAGTGGAGTTTGACTATTGTTTCAATTTGCTGCCTCAGAAGAGTACAAGCCCAGATGTCAGGATGTCAGAGTGCTAGAAGAACATCAAAGCCCCTGGCGGTGCCAGCGCAAGTGTTTTTGAGCAACATCAAAGAAATGCAGGGCTTGCACCCTTCCTCTCAGAGAAAGAACATCAGACTCTGCTCTGGCAACTGTTACCTCCTTTGAAAACTCATTCACCGTTTTTCGTCATATGTTTGGAAGAAATCGGCTCATCAGCAACCCCTGAAGTTTAAAAGAGGCCAATGCACCTTAACCAGCTGGCCTGCCCCAGGATGTGTGCATGCCAGGACAGCATCCCGGCACAGTGGCGAGGTTATGCAGCATGGTACCTACCCATTTTCCTATTCAAGTAAGAAGACAGGACCACCCCTCCCCAAATCACCACATCAGCCTAGGCAGATAGGAAGAGAAATCCCCTGGAAACCCCTCCTCCAAACTGGTGCCCTCACCATCACTGACTACCTTGCAATAAAAAAGTCTAATCTCAGCCAGGCATGGTGGTATGTGCCTGCAATCCTAGTACTTGGGAGGCAAGAAAGGAGGATCACAGGTTCAAGGCCAGCCTCAGAAATTTAGCAAGACTCTCAGCAACCTAGCAAGACCCTATTTCCAAATAAAAATAAAAATGTCTGAGAGTGTAGCTTGGAGGTAGAATGGACCTGGGTTCAATCCCCAATACCACAAAAACAGTCAAATCTCAAATTACCTTTTACCTTAAACAACCCCCACCCCCACTCTCCCAGTTTCCCAGGACACATCTCACCCTTTGATCACCACAAGGCCATGCCTTTTTCTGTCCCCTCTCTCACTCCTCCTCAACTTTTGAAACCCTTTCTTTGTGCTCTTTAAAACTCATGGACCACTATAATGTTCTCCTATAATGTTCTCAGCCCCTTTCTGAACATCCCCTTCTTGTTTAAATTGCAGTCTGCTATTCCCCCAAGGATACTGCTTCCTCTGCAGCCCTCTCCAGTGGCCATTCCCCCCACAGTACCACTGGGGGCTTAGTAGGAAATAGGGTGGAAGGAACAGGTATGGGCGAGGGATGGAACAGGCAGGTTGTAAGAGTTGTAAGAGCCACTGCAGCAGAAGAGTGACATAGTTGGACTTATGCTTTGAAATGCTCAGTCTGACTGCTGTGTAGAAAATAGATCATAAAGTAGAAGAGGAGGCTCAAGGAGATCATCTAGGAGTTAGGAGGTCAGGCCAGTGTCCTCCTTCCACTTGCTTGATTCTTTGTCCTGTTCCTCCTCCCTTAAACTCCCAGTTTAGAATATGATGTCATCGTGTTATGAAACTCATTATCTTCCTGTTATAGTTACCTAGACTCCCCCCAATATTTCTTTTTTCTTTGTGTGTGTGTGTGTGTGTGTGTGTGTGTGTGTGTGTGTGTGTGTGTGGTACCAGAAATTTTACCCGGGGAAGTTCTACCTCTGGGATACACCCCCAGTTCTTTTAATTTTTTTTTATTTTGAAACAAGATCTCCCTAAGTGACTGTGCACTGTCCTTGAACCTGTGATCCTCCTGTCTCAGCCTCCCAAATTATATATGTGCACCACTGAGCCTGGCTAGGATGATAATTTTTAATGGTATACACACACACACACACACACACATACACACACACACACACACACAATATGTCTCTGGGTGCTCTGAATTTTAAATTACTTGTTTTGTTTGGAGTAAGATTTAATCTATTTGACTTTATTTTCCCAAACACATTATATCAAATAATTGAAAAAAAAGAGCATCACAGAGAACCCCTCATGCTTTCCCCAAAAACCTCTACCTCAAATTAATGGCATTTTCCAGTTTTTCAGGATAAATGCCATGAGGTCATCTTTAATTTCTCTCATAAATTCTACATCCAAATGGTTAGTGAAGATTTTTCAAAATTTAGACTCTCACCCCTACTCCATCTCTGCCACCCATATGCAAACTACTATCACCTCCCACCAAGTTTATTGTAATATACCCCTAACTGATCTCCTTGCTTCTACTCTATGATCTGTTTTCAACACAGCAATCAGACTGAGCATTTGCAAACGTAAGTCAAATCATGTCACTCTTCTGCTACAATGGCCCTTACAACTCCTACAACCTACCTGTCCCACCCCCACCCCAATCTATTGTTTCTTCTGTCTTTATTTCCTGCTAACCATACTTTTCCTCCTTGTTCAGTTAACTCCAGCAGTATTACTCTATTTATATATAATTCTCGGACTACTGGAAGCCTACTGCCTCCTTAGCATGTTTGTATCTGTTTTCCTCTGTCTGGAATGCTGTTGTAGTTAGGTTTTGCTGTATAACAAATCATTCTAAAACATTATGGCTTGAACTAACAAATCAGCTATTACTTCTCCTGGTTTTCTGGATTAGCTAGAAAACCTGTTAGCTAGTTTAGCTGAGGCTGGATGATATAGTGTTGGAGTTAGCAAACTACAGGCTTCTAGCCAAATCTGGTCTGCTACCTCTTTTTTTGTGAATCAAATTTTGTTGCAATGCACCCATGCCTGTTTGTTGATGTACTGTCTGTGGCTGCTTTCATGTAAGGATAGCAGTGGTTTGATGTTAATGGGGCGATGGAGATGGCTTGGCTATATGTTTCTCATCATTTAGTAGTATAGCTCATTCATATAATGGTGGTCACAGGGCTTGAGAGATGAGAGATGAAAAAAGAGAGAGAGAAGGAGCACCACATGCATAGTATATTTCAAGTCTCTGCTCAGACCATACTTGCTATTGTCAAAGAAGGTCACATGGCCAAACTAAGAATCAGTGTGGTAGGGGTACCCAAAGATGTGAATATAGGGATGGCAATATTTGTGTCCATTTTTTTTTGGTACTGGGTATATCACCCAGAGGCATTCTACCTTCAAGCTATACCCCCAGACCACTTTTATTTCTTAATTGGAAACAGAGTGTCTCTAGGTTGATGAGCATATCACTACATGCTGAGGCTGTCCTTGAACCTGTGATCCTCCTGTCCCAGCCTCCCAAGTACAAGGATTACAGGTGTGTGACACCACACCCAGCTATTTGTGTCCATTTTTGCAAACAATTTACAATAGCATTATTTCTCATTTTTTACTTATTACTTCACCTTCTTCAGTTCTATGCCCGAATCTGACTTCTTGATGAGCTCCTCTTTCTCTACTCCCTGTTCTCCATCCTGCTTCATTTCCTGCTATAAAATATATCACTTTCTAACCTATCATATATTTTACTTCTTTATTTTGTTGTTTATATCGTTCATTATTCATTGTTTATTTTGTTCATTTTCCTTCTAGAATATAAACTTCATGAGGGTAGGGATCTGTATCTATTTTTCCTGCTATTTTATCTCAAGTGTCTAGAACACTGCCTAGCATAGGGAAGGAAATCACAAAAACAGAATATCATAGAATACGTATTTCAAAGCAATAATTCTTTTAAAATTCTTAATATCTCTAAACTCATTTTTATACATTAGGTAAGTTTTACTTAGTATGTAACAATCATCAGTTATTATATTTAACCCTCCTAAATAGACAAGGGCATTACAGTTATCTATTTGGGAATAGAATTTCTTGGAGGAGAGCACTATTTCTAAAACAAAGGTCTGATCACATTATGCTAGCCCCACCCAACCTTTCTGGTATTTTGTCTGCCTTCAGAATAAAGACCTTCCAAATAAGTATTCATTTTACCTTTCTAGCATTATATACTTTTTGTGTGTATGGTGCTGGGGATTGAACCCAGAGGTATTCTACTTCCAAGCTATACCCCCAGCCCTATTTTATATTTTATTTTGAAACAAGGTCTCACTAAGTTGCTGAGGGCCTCACTAAGTTGTTGAGGCTAGCCTCAAATCTGCAGTCCTCCCAAGTACTAGAATTACAGGTGATACATACATTTTATTGAAGTATCTTGGTCTCCAAGGAAGGGCATGACTTAGAAAAGGGTAACATGAGAGGTGGGGAGATTCTAGGCAGGAGGCAGAATGTAAGATGTTTTCAGGAACAAGATGTGCAACAATTTGGCTGATATAGAGGAGACATATGATACAATGCACTAAAGTGAGACATGGAAAATGCTTGGGAAGTATCATGTTTTGAATTATCACAAAAAACATGATTGAGCTCCAGGTCCACCAGATGTCCGAAAAAATACATGAAACTGGACTATTTTCAAACTATGGTGAGCTTTCATATGCATTTTGATTCTTCCATTTACTGAATTATATACATTGTCTTTTTTTAATTCTAAATTCTGTATATGTTTGATACATTAGAATCACTGTGCCAATGGATTCTTCTGGTTTTAATTGTTTCATCAAGAGTAGGATTCTGGCTTGTTGGGTTGGTGATCTGCTCAATCACATCACTCCCTCAGTAGTTCTGTGTACCTCATGTATTAAAAAGAAAGCTCTGGTGTGTTAAGAGAGTTTAAAGGAAGAGTTCTTTATATCTTGTGAAGTAAACAAGCTTGCTGCTTTAGTAGACCTTTTGTACAAAAGAGTTCAGTGATAACAGCCAAATTAGGGCTTTGGTCAACCAGAGCAGATGATGGGCTCTGTTGATGATACCCTTGGCTGGACCTGAAAGTGATCTCCTAAGAAAGGACTACTCTTCTGTTCAATAAGCCAAAGATGTATCCATTAAAGTCTGAGCAGAAAGGAGCAAAAGAGGTGTAAATGTAGCCTCTTGGTCAGCACATAGATTAGATCTCTTACTCTCTGCCATGACCCCTAGTGTATCTATCAGACTCCTTCATGTTTGTGTGTGTGGCCATTCCTATGTAGTTTTAGATATACTGAGTCCTTAATTTTTGAGGGCCTTGTAATCTTAGAAAGTCATACTCAGGTCTGTAGTAAACGAATGAACAATTCTAAAAGAAACCACATGGAGAAGTTTAGGATTACGTGCTACTTTTCATTCATTCAATAATGATTTATGAGGACTTCCTTTTGCTAGGAGATACTATGCTAGATGCTAGGTGTTCTGCCTTCAAGATATTCACACTTCATGAGGAAACCAAGCTTAAAATTAATATTTTAGTACCTTAATTGAATTAAATACACACAGGAAAATGTAGCATCCCCTAGATTTGGGAGTGGTTGGTGCTCTGAAAGCTTCCTCGGTTGTGAAAATACCTGAAAGCACTTTTGAAGATTGAATAGAGGATGTTGAGGAGAAAATACATGGTAACATGTTGCAGGTAGGCAGAGTGGTATGTGCCATGATGCCCCCTCTCATGTGCAGGGTTAAGTGACAGGGGATGATAGAGCAGAGAGGAAGGGGGGGGGAAGGATGCAGGAAAAGAAGCAGAACAGATCAGAGAAAATCTGGCAGTTGAACTATAAAGTCATGAAAAGCATTGGAATGACTCAGCATGGTGGCACATGCCTGTAATTCCAGTATTTGGGAGGCTGAGACAGGAGGATTGCAGGTTTGAGGATAGCCTCAGAAACGTAGTGAGACCCTGTTTCAAAATTAGAATAATATAAAAAGGTGTGGAGGTGTATCTCAAAGGTAGAGTTCAATCCCCAATACCAAAAAAAAGAAAGAAAAGAAGGGAGGAAGAGAGAGAAGAGAGGAGAAGAGAAGAGGGAAAAGGAAAGGAAGGGAAAGAAAAGAAAAGAAAATCCTTGGACTGCTATTGATGGATTTTTTCATGAAATGACAAGATTTTCCCTTTAGAACTAAGGCAAATGTGGAAGATGAATTAAGCATCTGAGAGTGGCTTGAGGTCTGGGATCTATTGGGGAGCCGCTGCAGAAACTCTAAAAAGAAATGGTGTGAGTTCAACTAAGGCAGAAACCGTGAAAAAGAGAGGAGAGGGCAGTGTTGAGAGACATGGAAGACCAGAGCCTGTATTCTTGGTGAACAGATGAGCAGAAGAGGATTACAAAAGACAGGATTTGGATTTCTAGCTTTGAGCATCTTGGGTATGTGGTAGCATGCTTGTCAGAGGGAGGGAATACCAAAGAAGGAATGGGGACTTTGGAAGAAAGTAGGAATTTTTCTCAAGTTCAAGATATCATGGGACATCTAGGTAGAGGTAGCAATTAAATGAAATGTGGCAATTATATATTTAAATGACATGGAACTAAAGGCTTCAAGATGTGGAGAAAAGAAAAATAGCATTACCAAGAAGACAGAGCTGGATTTCCTAATGGATTTATCCTCTGACTGTATACTGGGAATTTTGGCATTAAGCAATCAGTAATAAGAAGCTACAAAGGAACATTATTTGATTCATATGTTATGAATATGGCCTGGAAGTAGCATCAAGAGAGCAAGAAATAGCTGGGCATGATGGTACACTGCTGTAATTCCAGTACTTGGGAGGCTGAGACAGGAAGATTACAGGTTCAAGGCCAGCCTCAGCAAGTAGGGAGACCCTCAGCAATTTAGTGAGACCTTGTTTGAAAATAAAACATAAAAAGGGCTGAGGTTATAGCTCAGAGGTAGTATGCCCCAGGGTTCAATCCGCAGTACCAAAAATGAATGAATGAATGAATGAATGAATGTGTGTGTGTGTGTGTGTGTGTGTGTGTGTGTGTGTGAGAGAGAGAGAGAGAGAGAGAGAGAGAGAGAGAGAGAGAGAGAGAGAGAGGGAGACAGAGAGAGAGCAAGAAATGCAGGTAAGTGGAGGCAAGAGGACCTGGTTGAGAGAAATTGATTGCGGTCCCTCCAGCTGTTTTGTGAGAAGAATTTTCAGGGATTCTAATGGCACCATTTCTCCCCATCATGAATACAACAGCACTTCGGTGACCAGGATTGAAAAAAATATTCATATTTTCCACTCCTTTAAAGGGGACTCCTGGCCATAGCCCTCTTAAAGCAGTGGCAGAACATCCATGATTGTTTTCCCCCCTTTGGAGAAATACAGAAGCAAATAAAAATAAGCTCACAGTAATGACTATTTTTACCCAATTACACATGCATTACTAAGTGTCAGAAATCCCATGAGCTGCAAGGTGTGATTTCCTGAGCTGTGTTGAGACGAGAGGAATTGCTGAGTGTTGATAACACTGTTGGATGTTGCTAATGTAATTACAGTTTCCCAGACTGGTCTCCCAAATTACGGTTCTTGTATTTTCTGTTTTCCTTTCCATTTTGGGAAGATAATAAGAAAGTAAAAACTTGCTTGGTTTGACTTTGCACCCAGTTTTCACAATATTTTTATTTTGTCTTACGCTGAATGGATTGATTTTTTTTCAATTTGTTGTTGAAAATGTCATTTGCAGAGAGAGATTGAATGGACTTAATTTGTTGAGTCTTCCAAAGTGATGCCTATAAGTGAGCCATGATCATTTGGTAAATACATCATGTTCAGGGAGGTGGTATGAACAACTGAAAGAATTATTCATAGTGTGTGAAGAACAAAAGTGTATAAAAGGAAGTTAGATAACAAATAGTACTGAGATGTTAGACTAAAGATGGATTTACGACATTCATATTAGTTGCATCATTAAAACACAGAGAATTTAGACAGGTGTAGTAGTGCATGACTGTAATCTTAGTACTTGGAAGGCTGAGACAGGAGGATCACCGGTTCACAGCCAGCCTCGGCCCCCGTTTCAAAATAAAAAAAATAAAATACGTCTGGGGATATAGCTCAGAGGTAGAATGCCTCTGGGTTCAATCCCCCGCCCCCCCCCCCCCAGAATTTGGTTGTGTTGTGTCATGAAGGCTTTACGTTGCTGTTGTGGTTATTTTTTAATTGACATAAAAATTGCACATATTTGTAAGGTACAAGATGACACTTTGGGGGTAAGAAATAGTGGGAATGAAACAAGGGGACTCTACCAATGAGTAATACTCCCAGCTCTTTTTATCCGTGTGTGTGTGTGTGTGTGTGTGTGTGTGTGTGTGTGTGTGTGTGTTACTGGAGATGGAACCCAGGGGAATTCTACCTCTGAACTATACAACCCCAGCCCTATTTTATTTTTTATTTGAAAACAGAGTCTCACTAAGTTGCAGAGGATCCTGCTAAGTTGCTGAGGCTGGCCATGAACCTTCAATTCTCCTGTCTTGGCCTCCCAAATACTGGGATTACAAGCGTGCATCACCACACCTGGCTTTTGCCTTTATTTTGAGACAGGATTTGAGTGAGTTGCTGACGATGACCTCAAACTTGCAATCCTCTTGCTTAAGCCTCCAAAATAACTGGGATTAAAGGCATGTGCCTCCATGCCTGATTATAGCAGCACTATTAATTATTGTATGTTGATGTATAGCCTACAATCATGCTGAATGTGTTTATAAGTACTAACAGTTTTTTGGAGGAGTCTTTAGAGTTTTCTGTATATAAGGTTATGTCATCTACACAGTGACAGTTTGACTTTCTCCTTTCCATTTTGTTTTTTTTCCCAATAGTCCTCCTCTAATTTATTTATTTATTTATTGGTCCATTGTGATCATACATCTTTGTTAGGTACAAGCTGGTAAACGCCTACATGCACACATTTCTCATTTAACCCTTCCCCAATTCCTGCCCTAGTCCTCGCCCTCCCTCCTTCTCAATTTCAGTTTAGTAATTGACTTTGATATGTTTGGGAAAGTACATCATATGCATTAGGGTGGTTCCCTCCCCCTCCCCCCCCCAGCACCTGGAGTCCCTCTTAAGTCCCATCTTCTCCCTAGCATCCACATATTAGGGAGAACATATGTTTCTTAACTCTTTGTGACTGACTAATCTCACTCAACATAATGTTTTCCAGTTGCATCCATTTCCCTGCAAAGAACATGATTTTATTCTTCTTTATGGCTGAGTAAAATTCCATTGTGTACATATCCCATAGTTTTGTAATCCATTCATCTGTGGTTGGACATCTTGGCTGCTTCCATAGTTTGGCTATTGTAAACTGTGCAGCTATAAACATAGATACACATGCATCGGTCTGATAATTTGGTTTCCATTCTTTGGTGTAGATACCCAGAAGTGGTATTGCTGGGTCATATGGTAGGTTCACTCCCATTCATCTGAGGATTCTCCATACTGTTTTCCAAAGTGGTTGCACAAGTTTGCACTCCCACCAACAATGTATTAGGGTTCCCACTTCTCCACACCCTCGCCAGCATCTCAAGGTACTTTTGATTTGCATCTCTCTGATTGCTAATGATGTGGAACATTTCCTCATACATTTATTGGCCATTTGTATTTCTTCTTTTATGAAGTATCTATTTAGATCATTTGCCCATTTTTTATTGGGTTATTTGTTTTATTTGTCTCTTGCCTGATTGCTCTTGCTAGGACCGCTGTTGTGTTTGTTGTTTTAAGGATACACAAGAGTAGCCCAATATGATTAATGTAAATCTCTCCTCCACGCTTCCTTGAGCATCATAGACAGTTGAACTTAACTGAATTTTGGCTTCAGAGAATTACAAAGTACCAGTAAATTTTTGTTCCCATTTCCTAACCTTCATCATTGCTTTCACATTTGGTCAAATTATGAAAACATACTAAAATTTCTTAATTCATTATTATTATATGTGTTGCTGCTGCTGCTGTTGAGAGCCATGAATTAAACAAATTTTAAAACATTTTGTAAAGGAAATATAAATGATTGGAGAAGCTACTGTTTTAAATAGCATTTTAGGCATGTAAAATTTATGAATAATCTGAGAAGTTCTAAGCATGTATAATGTATTCAATGTCTGGAAAGCATTCTTCTACACAATCGCTCATGAAAACCTGCCATTTACCTTTGCATCAGGCTACAGTCTGGCCAAAGTAGCTAAGAAAAAATAGTAACTACATGATGTCACACACGGGAACTTCTTTCCTGCCCCCTCAGATCACATTTTGATGTTTCATAGAATGGGCCTTGGAGACTTGGGAAAGGAAGAGGAACTTTAGGAAAAGATTTGTTTCATATTTTCATTTTTGGGAAAAAAAACAATTAACATAACATCTTCCAGCTATGTACTGCCCAGTGAGGTGGGGCAGTATAGAGCCAGGAGTCGGATTTCCTGGGGTTCAGATCCACTGCTGAATGAACCTTGGACAAATTAATAAACCTCTGTTCCTCATTGTCCCTGTCTGTAAAATAGAAATAACTGAGCTGGTGAAGTGGTGCACGCTTGTAATCCCAGTACTTGGGAGGCCAAGACAAGAGGATTGTAGGTTCAAAGCCAGCCTTGACAACTTAGCGAGGCTCTCAGCAACCTAGTGAGACCCTGTGTCCAAATAAAATATACAATCGGGCTAGGGGTATAATTTGGAGGTAGAATACCACTGGTGTGATATCCAATATTCTATCTTCCATATAAACACAACACCAAAAGTTGAAAAAAGAAATCGATAAAGATCTTAGAAAATGGAAAGATCTTCCATGCTCTTGGATAGACAGAATAAATATCATCAAAATGGCCATCCTGCCAAAAGTGATCTACAGATTCAATGCAATACCCATGAAATTACCAAGGTCACTCCTCACAGACATAGAAAATTCAGTCCTTAAGTTCATCTGAAAAAACAAAAAGTCCAGGATAGCCAAAGTAGTTCTTAGCAACAAGAACCATGCAGGAGGTATCACAATACCTGACTTCAAACTATACTTCAAATCCACAGTAATAAAAACAGCATGGTATTGGTACAAAAACAGACACATAGGCCAATGGAACAGAGAAGAAGATTCAGAAACAGACCCCTGTGCTTACAGTCAACTGATTTTTGACAAAGGAGCTGAAAACATACACTGGAAAAAAGATAGCCTCTTTAACAAATGGTGTTGGAAAAACTGGTTAACCATATGCAGGAAAATGGAAATAAACCCCACTTTCTCACCCTGCAAAAGAGTCAACTCAAGGTGGATCAAGGACCTTGAAGTCAGACCAGAGACCTTGCAGCTACTTGAAGAGGGCATAGGACCAACGCTTGAACACATAGGCACAGGTAAAAACTTTCTCAACAAGACTCCAAAAGCACGGGCAGCTCAAAGGAGGATCAATACATGGGACTGCATTAAACTGAAGAGCTTCTGCACAGCAAAGGAAACTATCAAGAACCTCAACAGAGAGCCTACAGAGTGGGAGAAAATTTTTGCCAGCTACTCTTCCGATAAAGGACTAATATCTAGGATATACAGAGAACTCAAGAAAATCACAGCTAAGAAAACAAATAACCCAATCAAAAAATGGGCAAAGGATATAAATAGACACCTTACAAAAGAAGAAATACAAATGGTCAATAAATGTATGAGGAAATGTTCCACATCATTGGCAATCAGAGAGATGCAAATCAAAACTACCCTGAGATTTCACCTAACTTCAGTCAGAATGGCAATCATAAAAATCACGAACACAACACCTGCTGGCGAGGGTGTGAAGAAGTGGGAACCCTAATACATTGTTGGTGGGACTGCAAACTTGTGCAACCACTTTGGAAAACAGTATGTAGGATTCTCAGACGAATGGGAATGAACCTACCATATGACCCAGCAATACCACTTCTGGGTATCTACCCAAAAGAATGGAAACCAAACTATCAGACCAGCGCATGTGTATCTATGTTTATAGCTGCACAATTTACAATTGCCAAACTATGGAAGCAGCCAAGATGTCCATCCACAGATGAATGGATTACAAAACTATGGAATATGTACACAATGGAATTTTACTCAGCCATAAAGAAGAACAAAATCATGTCATTTGCAGGGAAATGGATGGAACTGGAAAACATTATGTTAAGCGAGATTAGTCAGTCACAAAAAGTAAAAAATTGTATGCTCTTCCTAATACGTGGAAGCTAGGGGAAAAGTGGGACATAAGAGGGACTCTAGATGAAGAAGGAGAATCCTTAGGTGAGCAAAGAATTTGACTTAACAGAAAGTGATGGGGGGAGGGGGGACTCCCTAATGAGCATGATCTACTTTCATGTACACATCAAATCAATCCCTAAACTGAACTTGAGAAGGGGGGAGGAAGAGGGAATGGGGTGGGAATTGGGGAAGGGTTAAATGAGAAATCTGTGTATATATGCCTTTACCTTTATCAGCTTGTACCTAACAAAGATGCTTGATTACAATGCACCAATTAAAAATAAATAAGTAAATTAAAAAATAAAAGTTATTCGCAATATTAAAATAGAATTCCAAGAGGCTGGGTGTGTTGGTGCACACCTGTAATCCCAGACTTGGGAGGCTGAGACAGGAGGATTGCAGGTTAGAAACCAGCTTCAACAACTTAACAAGACCCTGTTTCAAAATAAAAAGATAAAATAGGGTTGAGGGTGTAGCTTGGATATAGAACACCCCTGGGTTCAATTCCCAGTACCAAAAAAAAAAAAAAAAAAAAAAAAGGATTAAAAGAGCTCTTAGACTCTTGTATCTAGAAATTATTACTTTAATTTCCCATATGAGAATGGAATCTTATCTACATCATTCACTTAAGTAGGTTATAGAAATTTGCATAAATACTTTCAGTAATGGGTATTTGCCATTTCCAGAAGCAACCCATTTCATTGCCAGATGTCTTATTTTACAGAATTACATATAATGTCCACCCACTAATTCCAGTAACTTCCTGAACAAGTCCAATTCTTCTTACCTGTGACAACTCAGTGGTGTTTCTGAACAGCTTCTCGGCTGTATTACTCTAAAACGAAAATTCCCATCCTTTTAACTATTGCTCATATACCAGTGGTTTTTCATGCTATTCAACATGCCAGACCGCTCCATTCACCAATGGCCTCTGCAAACCCAACCATTCAAAGCTGAACATAACACCCTGGACCTATTCTCGCCATAGCAATCTGGACAGGATAATGCCACCCAGGTTCACTTACTTTGGGAACATGGGTGCTATCGCTGGTTTAGAGAGGCATACTACAGTCCATAAATTCTCTGACAAGAGCTAATAAATTTTCATGTGTTTGTTAAGAGCTTCCAAGGAACTAACTTGTTTTCAGTAAGACCATTGAGGGTTTTAAGTGAAACTATTGATAATTTCTTATTGTTTGGTAGAAACCAGCTGTCTGTTCAATATAATTGGAACTATGCAACTCCTTGACAATATTCAATGTGTAGTGTTTATACAGAAGATAGAATATTGGATATCACACCATTATTTTTCAATTTTTATTTTTTTAACTCTGTGCTCTGCATACAAAGCGGTCTACATATAGAACAGCTCTATGAGTTATTTATATATATATATATATATATATATATATATATATATATATATATATATATATATTTTTGCACTGGGGATTGAACCCAGTGGTATTCTACCTCCAAATTATACCCCTAGCCCGATTGTATATTTTATTTGGACACAGGGTCTCACTAGGTTGCTGAGAGCCTCGCTAAGTTGTCAAGGCTGGCTTTGAACCTACAATCCTCTTGTCTTGGCCTCCCAAGTACTGGGATTACAAGCGTGCACCACTTCACCAGCTCAGTTATTTCTATTTTACAGACAGGGACAATGAGGAACAGAGGTTTATTAATTTGTCCAAGGTTCATTCAGCAGTGGATCTGAACCCCAGGAAATCCGACTCCTGGCTCTATACTGCCCCACCTCACTGGGCAGTACATAGCTGGAAGATGTTATGTTAATTGTTTTTTTTCCCAAAAATGAAAATATGAAACAAATCTTTTCCTAAAGTTCCTCTTCCTTTCCCAAGTCTCCAAGGCCCATTCTATGAAACATCAAAATGTGATCTGAGGGGGCAGGAAAGAAGTTCCCGTGTGTGACATCATGTAGTTACTATTTTTTCTTAGCTACTTTGGCCAGACTGTAGCCTGATGCAAAGGTAAATGGCAGGTTTTCATGAGCGATTGTGTAGAAGAATGCTTTCCAGACATTGAATACATTATACATGCTTAGAACTTCTCAGATTATTCATAAATTTTACATGCCTAAAATGCTATTTAAAACAGTAGCTTCTCCAATCATTTATATTTCCTTTACAAAATGTTTTAAAATTTGTTTAATTCATGGCTCTCAACAGCAGCAGCAGCAACACATATAATAATAATGAATTAAGAAATTTTAGTATGTTTTCATAATTTGACCAAATGTGAAAGCAATGATGAAGGTTAGGAAATGGGAACAAAAATTTACTGGTACTTTGTAATTCTCTGAAGCCAAAATTCAGTTAAGTTCAACTGTCTATGATGCTCAAGGAAGCGTGGAGGAGAGATTTACATTAATCATATTGGGCTACTCTTGTGTATCCTTAAAACAACAAACACAACAGCGGTCCTAGCAAGAGCAATCAGGCAAGAGACAAATAAAACAAATAACCCAATAAAAAATGGGCAAATGATCTAAATAGATACTTCATAAAAGAAGAAATACAAATGGCCAATAAATGTATGAGGAAATGTTCCACATCATTAGCAATCAGAGAGATGCAAATCAAAAGTACCTTGAGATGCTGGCGAGGGTGTGGAGAAGTGGGAACCCTAATACATTGTTGGTGGGAGTGCAAACTTGTGCAACCACTTTGGAAAACAGTATGGAGAATCCTCAGATGAATGGGAGTGAACCTACCATATGACCCAGCAATACCACTTCTGGGTATCTACACCAAAGAATGGAAACCAAATTATCAGACCGATGCATGTGTATCTATGTTTATAGCTGCACAGTTTACAATAGCCAAACTATGGAAGCAGCCAAGATGTCCAACCACAGATGAATGGATTACAAAACTATGGGATATGTACACAATGGAATTTTACTCAGCCATAAAGAAGAATAAAATCATGTTCTTTGCAGGGAAATGGATGCAACTGGAAAACATTATGTTGAGTGAGATTAGTCAGTCACAAAGAGTTAAGAAACATATGTTCTCCCTAATATGTGGATGCTAGGGAGAAGATGGGACTTAAGAGGGACTCCAGGTGCTGGGGGGGGGAGGGGGAGGGAACCACCCTAATGCATATGATGTACTTTCCCAAACATATCAAAGTCAATTACTAAACTGAAATTGAGAAGGAGGGAGGGCGAGGACTAGGGCAGGAATTGGGGAAGGGTTAAATGAGAAATGTGTGCATGTAGGCGTTTACCAGCTTGTACCTAACAAAGATGTATGATCACAATGGACCAATAAATAAATAAATAAATTAGAGGAGGACTATTGGGAAAAAAAACAAAATGGAAAGGAGAAAGTCAAACTGTCACTGTGTAGATGACATAACCTTATATACAGAAAACTCTAAAGACTCCTCCAAAAAACTGTTAGTACTTATAAACACATTCAGCATGATTGTAGGCTATACATCAACATACAATAATTAATAGTGCTGCTATAATCAGGCATGGAGGCACATGCCTTTAATCCCAGTTATTTTGGAGGCTTAAGCAAGAGGATTGCAAGTTTGAGGTCATCGTCAGCAACTCACTCAAATCCTGTCTCAAAATAAAGGCAAAAGCCAGGTGTGGTGATGCACGCTTGTAATCCCAGTATTTGGGAGGCCAAGACAGGAGAATTGAAGGTTCATGGCCAGCCTCAGCAACTTAGCAGGATCCTCTGCAACTTAGTGAGACTCTGTTTTCAAATAAAAAATAAAATAGGGCTGGGGTTGTATAGTTCAGAGGTAGAATTCCCCTGGGTTCCATCTCCAGTAACACACACACACACACACACACACACACACACACACACACACACACGGATAAAAAGAGCTGGGAGTATTACTCATTGGTAGAGTCCCCTTGTTTCATTCCCACTATTTCTTACCCCCAAAGTGTCATCTTGTACCTTACAAATATGTGCAATTTTTATGTCAATTAAAAAATAACCACAACAGCAACGTAAAGCCTTCATGACACAACACAACCAAATTCTGGGGGGGGGGGGGCTGGGGATTGAACCCAGAGGCATTCTACCTCTGAGCTATATCCCCAGACGTATTTTATTTTTTTTATTTTGAAACGGGGGCCGAGGCTGGCTGTGAACCGGTGATCCTCCTGTCTCAGCCTTCCAAGTACTAAGATTACAGTCATGCACTACTACACCTGTCTAAATTCTCTGTGTTTTAATGATGCAACTAATATGAATGTCGTAAATCCATCTTTAGTCTAACATCTCAGTACTATTTGTTATCTAACTTCCTTTTATACACTTTTGTTCTTCACACACTATGAATAATTCTTTCAGTTGTTCATACCACCTCCCTGAACATGATGTATTTACCAAATGATCATGGCTCACTTATAGGCATCACTTTGGAAGACTCAACAAATTAAGTCCATTCAATCTCTCTCTGCAAATGACATTTTCAACAACAAATTGAAAAAAAATCAATCCATTCAGCGTAAGACAAAATAAAAATATTGTGAAAACTGGGTGCAAAGTCAAACCAAGCAAGTTTTTACTTTCTTATTATCTTCCCAAAATGGAAAGGAAAACAGAAAATACAAGAACCGTAATTTGGGAGACCAGTCTGGGAAACTGTAATTACATTAGCAACATCCAACAGTGTTATCAACACTCAGCAATTCCTCTCGTCTCAACACAGCTCAGGAAATCACACCTTGCAGCTCATGGGATTTCTGACACTTAGTAATGCATGTGTAATTGGGTAAAAATAGTCATTACTGTGAGCTTATTTTTATTTGCTTCTGTATTTCTCCAAAGGGGGGAAAACAATCATGGATGTTCTGCCACTGCTTTAAGAGGGCTATGGCCAGGAGTCCCCTTTAAAGGAGTGGAAAATATGAATATTTTTTTCAATCCTGGTCACCGAAGTGCTGTTGTATTCATGATGGGGAGAAATGGTGCCATTAGAATCCCTGAAAATTCTTCTCACAAAACAGCTGGAGGGACCGCAATCAATTTCTCTCAACCAGGTCCTCTTGCCTCCACTTACCTGCATTTCTTGCTCTCTCTCTGTCTCCCTCTCTCTCTCTCTCTCTCTCTCTCTCTCTCTCTCTCTCTCTCTCTCTCTCACACACACACACACACACACACACACACACACACACATTCATTCATTCATTCATTCATTCATTTTTGGTACTGCGGATTGAACCCTGGGGCATACTACCTCTGAGCTATAACCTCAGCCCTTTTTATGTTTTATTTTCAAACAAGGTCTCACTAAATTGCTGAGGGTCTCCCTACTTGCTGAGGCTGGCCTTGAACCTGTAATCTTCCTGTCTCAGCCTCCCAAGTACTGGAATTACAGCAGTGTACCATCATGCCCAGCTATTTCTTGCTCTCTTGATGCTACTTCCAGGCCATATTCATAACATATGAATCAAATAATGTTCCTTTGTAGCTTCTTATTACTGATTGCTTAATGCCAAAATTCCCAGTATACAGTCAGAGGATAAATCCATTAGGAAATCCAGCTCTGTCTTCTTGGTAATGCTATTTTTCTTTTCTCCACATCTTGAAGCCTTTAGTTCCATGTCATTTAAATATATAATTGCCACATTTCATTTAATTGCTACCTCTACCTAGATGTCCCATGATATCTTGAACTTGAGAAAAATTCCTACTTTCTTCCAAAGTCCCCATTCCTTCTTTGGTATTCCCTCCCTCTGACAAGCATGCTACCACATACCCAAGATGCTCAAAGCTAGAAATCCAAATCCTGTCTTTTGTAATCCTCTTCTGCTCATCTGTTCACCAAGAATACAGGCTCTGGTCTTCCATGTCTCTCAACACTGCCCTCTCCTCTCTTTTTCACGGTTTCTGCCTTAGTTGAACTCACACCATTTCTTTTTAGAGTTTCTGCAGCGGCTCCCCAATAGATCCCAGACCTCAAGCCACTCTCAGATGCTTAATTCATCTTCCACATTTGCCTTAGTTCTAAAGGGAAAATCTTGTCATTTCATGAAAAAATCCATCAATAGCAGTCCAAGGATTTTCTTTTCTTTTCTTTCCCTTCCTTTCCTTTTCCCTCTTCTCTTCTCCTCTCTTCTCTCTCTTCCTCCCTTCTTTTCTTTCTTTTTTTTGGTATTGGGGATTGAACTCTACCTTTGAGATACACCTCCACACCTTTTTATATTATTCTAATTTTGAAACAGGGTCTCACTACGTTTCTGAGGCTATCCTCAAACCTGCAATCCTCCTGTCTCAGCCTCCCAAATACTGGAATTACAGGCATGTGCCACCATGCTGAGTCATTCCAATGCTTTTCATGACTTTATAGTTCAACTGCCAGATTTTCTCTGATCTGTTCTGCTTCTTTTCCTGCATCCTTCCCCCCCCCTTCCTCTCTGCTCTATCATCCCCTGTCACTTAACCCTGCACATGAGAGGGGGCATCATGGCACATACCACTCTGCCTACCTGCAACATGTTACCATGTATTTTCTCCTCAACATCCTCTATTCAATCTTCAAAAGTGCTTTCAGGTATTTTCACAACCGAGGAAGCTTTCAGAGCACCAACCACTCCCAAATCTAGGGGATGCTACATTTTCCTGTGTGTATTTAATTCAATTAAGGTACTAAAATATTAATTTTAAGCTTGGTTTCCTCATGAAGTGTGAATATCTTGAAGGCAGAACACCTAGCATCTAGCATAGTATCTCCTAGCAAAAGGAAGTCCTCATAAATCATTATTGAATGAATGAAAAGTAGCACGTAATCCTAAACTTCTCCATGTGGTTTCTTTTAGAATTGTTCATTCGTTTACTACAGACCTGAGTATGACTTTCTAAGATTACAAGGCCCTCAAAAATTAAGGACTCAGTATATCTAAAACTACATAGGAATGGCCACACACACAAACATGAAGGAGTCTGATAGATACACTAGGGGTCATGGCAGAGAGTAAGAGATCTAATCTATGTGCTGACCAAGAGGCTACATTTACACCTCTTTTGCTCCTTTCTGCTCAGACTTTAATGGATACATCTTTGGCTTATTGAACAGAAGAGTAGTCCTTTCTTAGGAGATCACTTTCAGGTCCAGCCAAGGGTATCATCAACAGAGCCCATCATCTGCTCTGGTTGACCAAAGCCCTAATTTGGCTGTTATCACTGAACTCTTTTGTACAAAAGGTCTACTAAAGCAGCAAGCTTGTTTACTTCACAAGATATAAAGAACTCTTCCTTTAAACTCTCTTAACACACCAGAGCTTTCTTTTTAATACATGAGGTACACAGAACTACTGAGGGAGTGATGTGATTGAGCAGATCACCAACCCAACAAGCCAGAATCCTACTCTTGATGAAACAATTAAAACCAGAAGAATCCATTGGCACAGTGATTCTAATGTATCAAACATATACAGAATTTAGAATTAAAAAAAGACAATGTATATAATTCAGTAAATGGAAGAATCAAAATGCATATGAAAGCTCACCATAGTTTGAAAATAGTCCAGTTTCATGTATTTTTTCGGACATCTGGTGGACCTGGAGCTCAATCATGTTTTTTGTGATAATTCAAAACATGATACTTCCCAAGCATTTTCCATGTCTCACTTTAGTGCATTGTATCATATGTCTCCTCTATATCAGCCAAATTGTTGCACATCTTGTTCCTGAAAACATCTTACATTCTGCCTCCTGCCTAGAATCTCCCCACCTCTCATGTTACCCTTTTCTAAGTCATGCCCTTCCTTGGAGACCAAGATACTTCAATAAAATGTATGTATCACCTGTAATTCTAGTACTTGGGAGGACTGCAGATTTGAGGCTAGCCTCAACAACTTAGTGAGGCCCTCAGCAACTTAGTGAGACCTTGTTTCAAAATAAAATATAAAATAGGGCTGGGGGTATAGCTTGGAAGTAGAATACCTCTGGGTTCAATCCCCAGCACCATACACACAAAAAGTATATAATGCTAGAAAGGTAAAATGAATACTTATTTGGAAGGTCTTTATTCTGAAGGCAGACAAAATACCAGAAAGGTTGGGTGGGGCTAGCATAATGTGATCAGACCTTTGTTTTAGAAATAGTGCTCTCCTCCAAGAAATTCTATTCCCAAATAGATAACTGTAATGCCCTTGTCTATTTAGGAGGGTTAAATATAATAACTGATGATTGTTACATACTAAGTAAAACTTACCTAATGTATAAAAATGAGTTTAGAGATATTAAGAATTTTAAAAGAATTATTGCTTTGAAATACGTATTCTATGATATTCTGTTTTTGTGATTTCCTTCCCTATGCTAGGCAGTGTTCTAGACACTTGAGATAAAATAGCAGGAAAAATAGATACAGATCCCTACCCTCATGAAGTTTATATTCTAGAAGGAAAATGAACAAAATAAACAATGAATAATGAACGATATAAACAACAAAATAAAGAAGTAAAATATATGATAGGTTAGAAAGTGATATATTTTATAGCAGGAAATGAAGCAGGATGGAGAACAGGGAGTAGAGAAAGAGGAGCTCATCAAGAAGTCAGATTCGGGCATAGAACTGAAGAAGGTGAAGTAATAAGTAAAAAATGAGAAATAATGCTATTGTAAATTGTTTGCAAAAATGGACACAAATAGCTGGGTGTGGTGTCACACACCTGTAATCCTTGTACTTGGGAGGCTGGGACAGGAGGATCACAGGTTCAAGGACAGCCTCAGCATGTAGTGATATGCTCATCAACCTAGAGACACTCTGTTTCCAATTAAGAAATAAAAGTGGTCTGGGGGTATAGCTTGAAGGTAGAATGCCTCTGGGTGATATACCCAGTACCAAAAAAAAATGGACACAAATATTGCCATCCCTATATTCACATCTTTGGGTACCCCTACCACACTGATTCTTAGTTTGGCCATGTGACCTTCTTTGACAATAGCAAGTATGGTCTGAGCAGAGACTTGAAATATACTATGCATGTGGTGCTCCTTCTCTCTCTCTTTTTTCATCTCTCATCTCTCAAGCCCTGTGACCACCATTATATGAATGAGCTATACTACTAAATGATGAGAAACATATAGCCAAGCCATCTCCATCGCCCCATTAACATCAAACCACTGCTATCCTTACATGAAAGCAGCCACAGACAGTACATCAACAAACAGGCATGGGTGCATTGCAACAAAATTTGATTCACAAAAAAAGAGGTAGCAGACCAGATTTGGCTAGAAGCCTGTAGTTTGCTAACTCCAACACTATATCATCCAGCCTCAGCTAAACTAGCTAACAGGTTTTCTAGCTAATCCAGAAAACCAGGAGAAGTAATAGCTGATTTGTTAGTTCAAGCCATAATGTTTTAGAATGATTTGTTATACAGCAAAACCTAACTACAACAGCATTCCAGACAGAGGAAAACAGATACAAACATGCTAAGGAGGCAGTAGGCTTCCAGTAGTCCGAGAATTATATATAAATAGAGTAATACTGCTGGAGTTAACTGAACAAGGAGGAAAAGTATGGTTAGCAGGAAATAAAGACAGAAGAAACAATAGATTGGGGTGGGGGTGGGACAGGTAGGTTGTAGGAGTTGTAAGGGCCATTGTAGCAGAAGAGTGACATGATTTGACTTACGTTTGCAAATGCTCAGTCTGATTGCTGTGTTGAAAACAGATCATAGAGTAGAAGCAAGGAGATCAGTTAGGGGTATATTACAATAAACTTGGTGGGAGGTGATAGTAGTTTGCATATGGGTGGCAGAGATGGAGTAGGGGTGAGAGTCTAAATTTTGAAAAATCTTCACTAACCATTTGGATGTAGAATTTATGAGAGAAATTAAAGATGACCTCATGGCATTTATCCTGAAAAACTGGAAAATGCCATTAATTTGAGGTAGAGGTTTTTGGGGAAAGCATGAGGGGTTCTCTGTGATGCTCTTTTTTTTCAATTATTTGATATAATGTGTTTGGGAAAATAAAGTCAAATAGATTAAATCTTACTCCAAACAAAACAAGTAATTTAAAATTCAGAGCACCCAGAGACATATTGTGTGTGTGTGTGTGTGTGTATGTGTGTGTGTGTGTGTGTGTGTATACCATTAAAAATTATCATCCTAGCCAGGCTCAGTGGTGCACATATATAATTTGGGAGGCTGAGACAGGAGGATCACAGGTTCAAGGACAGTGCACAGTCACTTAGGGAGATCTTGTTTCAAAATAAAAAAAAATTAAAAGAACTGGGGGTGTATCCCAGAGGTAGAACTTCCCCGGGTAAAATTTCTGGTACCACACACACACACACACACACACACACACACACACACACACACACACAAAGAAAAAAGAAATATTGGGGGGAGTCTAGGTAACTATAACAGGAAGATAATGAGTTTCATAACACGATGACATCATATTCTAAACTGGGAGTTTAAGGGAGGAGGAACAGGACAAAGAATCAAGCAAGTGGAAGGAGGACACTGGCCTGACCTCCTAACTCCTAGATGATCTCCTTGAGCCTCCTCTTCTACTTTATGATCTATTTTCTACACAGCAGTCAGACTGAGCATTTCAAAGCATAAGTCCAACTATGTCACTCTTCTGCTGCAGTGGCTCTTACAACTCTTACAACCTGCCTGTTCCATCCCTCGCCCATACCTGTTCCTTCCACCCTATTTCCTACTAAGCCCCCAGTGGTACTGTGGGGGGAATGGCCACTGGAGAGGGCTGCAGAGGAAGCAGTATCCTTGGGGGAATAGCAGACTGCAATTTAAACAAGAAGGGGATGTTCAGAAAGGGGCTGAGAACATTATAGGAGAACATTATAGTGGTCCATGAGTTTTAAAGAGCACAAAGAAAGGGTTTCAAAAGTTGAGGAGGAGTGAGAGAGGGGACAGAAAAAGGCATGGCCTTGTGGTGATCAAAGGGTGAGATGTGTCCTGGGAAACTGGGAGAGTGGGGGTGGGGGTTGTTTAAGGTAAAAGGTAATTTGAGATTTGACTGTTTTTGTGGTATTGGGGATTGAACCCAGGTCCATTCTACCTCCAAGCTACACTCTCAGACATTTTTATTTTTATTTGGAAATAGGGTCTTGCTAGGTTGCTGAGAGTCTTGCTAAATTTCTGAGGCTGGCCTTGAACCTGTGATCCTCCTTTCTTGCCTCCCAAGTACTAGGATTGCAGGCACATACCACCATGCCTGGCTGAGATTAGACTTTTTTATTGCAAGGTAGTCAGTGATGGTGAGGGCACCAGTTTGGAGGAGGGGTTTCCAGGGGATTTCTCTTCCTATCTGCCTAGGCTGATGTGGTGATTTGGGGAGGGGTGGTCCTGTCTTCTTACTTGAATAGGAAAATGGGTAGGTACCATGCTGCATAACCTCGCCACTGTGCCGGGATGCTGTCCTGGCATGCACACATCCTGGGGCAGGCCAGCTGGTTAAGGTGCATTGGCCTCTTTTAAACTTCAGGGGTTGCTGATGAGCCGATTTCTTCCAAACATATGACGAAAAACGGTGAATGAGTTTTCAAAGGAGGTAACAGTTGCCAGAGCAGAGTCTGATGTTCTTTCTCTGAGAGGAAGGGTGCAAGCCCTGCATTTCTTTGATGTTGCTCAAAAACACTTGCGCTGGCACCGCCAGGGGCTTTGATGTTCTTCTAGCACTCTGACATCCTGACATCTGGGCTTGTACTCTTCTGAGGCAGCAAATTGAAACAATAGTCAAACTCCACTTCATAAAGAAAGAGGACAGCGAGACCTCATACAGGACTTTTTGATGCCACTTGCCTGATTAGAGAGAATATTTTCTCTTATGTCTTCAAATACAGCATCATTAGTTGTATATTTTCATACTCATGCCAGGTGTCTGTCACAGGGAACCTACATCATCCCAGGGTTTGCCAAGAAGGGATTTGACAGCTGGCTCCTGAAGCCCAGATCCAAATGCAAAGCTTTCTCCAAATGGCCTTTCACTTAAACACCAAGATGACATTGTTGACCTTGATATAATGCTCTCCTCCAGTCCTAGAGCAAATTGTGCAAGAAGGGGAGCTCAGGTACCTGGTTGTAAAGTCCACAGCTTGCTTTCATGAGGGGGACACAGGGATGCTTTCCTTTCTGAAAAAAAGGGTGAGGTTTTTTTTTTTTTTTGCTTTTTTAATTTTTTATTTCGGTGCTAGAGGTGGAATTCAGGGGTGTTCTATCTCTGAGCTACACATCAGCCCTATTTTATATTTTATTTTTGAAACAAGGTCTTGTTAAGTTGCTAAGGGT
The DNA here is from genome assembly GCA_004027655.1 of Graphiurus murinus. Lineage (NCBI taxonomy): Eukaryota > Metazoa > Chordata > Mammalia > Rodentia > Gliridae > Graphiurus > Graphiurus murinus. Next base: position 26,444 of record PVLC010005301.1, on the reverse strand, counting down.
CTCACTAAGTTGCTGAGGCTAGACTTGAACCTGAGATCTTCCTGTCTCAGCCTCCTAAGTACTGGGATTACAGGCTGGTTTTTTTCTCTTTACTGTCCTTGGAGTTATTGGCCTTGAGCCTTTTCCTTGATCTGCTCTCCTAATGGACAAAACTGTACTTGCCTGAGAAAACTTAATTTTCATAACAAATTCATATTATATATTTTGGGGTACCATATTGACTCACTCCCATGCTGCTTCATTTTTCTGTCCTCATAGCTGTGCAATACAATTCCACAAGGTTTTTTGGTACTCCCTGAATCTGTGTCTACACCCCCTCCATTCATAGTTTCACTTTCTTTTTTCTTTTTTTTTGGTATTGGGGATTGAACCCAGGGCCATTCTATACCCCAGCTTTATTGTTTTTATTTTGAAACAGATTCTTGCTAGTTGGCTAAGAGTCTTGCTACTTGCTGAGGCTGTCCTCAAACTTGTAATCCTCTTGTCTCAACCTCACAAGTACTAGGATTACAGGCATATACCACCATGTCTAGCTCATAGTTTCACTTTCTATGCACTTTCTGTTTACTGAATTGACCTCCTACCCCGCCCCTTCTTCCTTCAAGAGCTTCCTGGACCTAGTAATTTGCTGCAAGTGTCAGGCCCAATACAAATGTGAGACAACTAGACCAGCATACCCCTTTTGAGGAAGACTACATTTCTATCTTTCTCAGATCAATGAAGCAAATAATTTCCTTGGGGCAAAGGAATTGAGATCCTTAGAGAGAATTGGGTCATAATACCCTCTTTGTGACCTGGATATGCCCCTAAGAGGTCTTCCATATGATCATCAAGGTGGCCAATAAATGTTCCAGATAAGAGCATCATGACAGATATTATACCAACAACACCCTGCAAACGATTCATGGTACTTCACCAGGCTATTTCATCTCTAAAGAACAAATTAGAAGACAGTTGCACTGGGAAGTAAAAACTATTTAAGAATATTCATTCTGCAATAGAAAAGAAAAATAAAGAGGATAGATGAAAATACATATTGATCATTTCTGTGAGATATATTAGATATAGATAGAGTAGAAAAAATATATGTGTTCTGAAGAGGAAGGAATGGAAAGAACAAGTAGAAATCCATTATTCATGACAGCTGGAGTATCTTTAGATCATCCGCCTTTTAGTGACAACCATCTGGTCACATAAACTGGATGAAAACACCTGCTCAGCAGGTGATCAGAGAGTTACAGCTATGCCCAGGAGTATTTGTCTCTGGGTCTCTCTGATAGAGCAGGTGTGTGTTGGCTCCAGGAATCTTCACCACTGGTCTTCAGAACCACAGTCAGTGGTCAACTAGCAGAGAGAGAGTGGACATGGGTCATGGGAAACATCACATGGGACAGAGTATAGGTTGTGTGGGTCTTTTATCCTGCTGGCTCTCTCTCTCTCTCTCTCTCTCTCTCTCTCTCTCTCTCTCTCTCTCTCTCTCTCTCCCCTCACTTCTCACTATATACTCTATATACTCTAAACTCATTCAGTAAATCATGTAAATCAAGCATCTTACTTAGATGTATGAGGTGGCATGCAACTCTGTCTATTCTGTCTGGCAATGTACTTGAAGACAGCAAAATCATTGAGGTAACTTCCAGTGGTGACAAGGAGTAATAACAAAAGATAAATAAGCTGAGCGCTTGGCCAACAAGAGGATGAGAAAGTGACAGAGACATCTGCAGACCAATGACAACCTGATCCATTTTGACTTTTAAACAGTGAGGAAACAGAGACCAAGGACCCAAGTGTCACCTCAAAAATACCATTAGAGACTCAGAGACAGGGGCAAACCAACCCAAGGAAGAGGAACTACCCTTCTTCTGGGACAAAGGATGCATGCCAAGCTATTTACTCCTTCACTCTCCATAGGTTCCAGGATAGAAAATCTAGGAACTGCAACACAGAAGTGAGTGCCTGTGGGTGGCAGGGAATGCAAATCAATAAAGAGGCATCTTAGGGTGCCTAAGTTACATTGCTGGAATGGCACCTACTGTGGTGAATTGAAGAGTATATATGCTTGAAAGTGGCAGCTGGAGTTCAGCCCCATATGAAAGTTCCCATGAGAACAGGGCCCAATGTGGCCAGATAGAATTTTTAAGAGAAACCAGAAATACAAAAATTCATGAGAGCTCTCTCAGTTTGTCCAAGATCTTAATTTTTAAATATCATATAGCCAATAAAAGGAACTAGGATTCCTTGGAGAAATGGCTAATTCTAGGGCTGGAACAGGGAAAATATCTCAATAGCCTGTAGCATCTTGTTGTGCTACAAAGTAAGGAAGCACTATACACACACACACACACACACACACACACACACACACACTCACATGCACACATGCCTGCACACAGAATGATGGGGGTATGTCAAAGGGATACAGGAGTTAACTGAATGAACTCCCAATGGCTAAATGTGGAACAATTGGTGGAACAAAATAACACTGTCTTCGATTATAACCCAAAGTATTAAACAAATATCACTGAGTCCATACTGGGATAAATAAGTGATTGATTGAATAAATAAATGGAGGAGAAGGGATAAATCTTCCATATAGAAGAATTCCAAATATTATAAGTAGATAGTCTCTATACTGAGAAGGTGGGGCTTAATTTCTCTTCCCTGCTTCTGTTTTATTTTTAGGTACTGAGGGTTGAACCCAGGGCCATACTGCCTCTGAGTTACATTCCCAGCCTATTTTATTTTATTTTTATTTGGAAATAGGGACTCACCGTTTCTCACCTGTGATCCTTCTGTCTTAGCTGGGATTAGAGGTACTGGGATTAGAGGTGTGTGCCACCATGCCTGGCTTTCTCACTGCGTCTTGAGGGTGAACTGGACTTAATGACTCATTCTAAAGAATAGAGTTTGGAAAGGGGAAACCAGAAACTTTACAGGGGAAAAACCTGGCTGACATAACATTAATCAAGTAATTAATATTAACATGGACAGTGATAAGTGATATTGGTGTGTTGTAGCCCTTGATACAATGAGAGAAAAATACTTTCTCTTTATGGATTTCATCCCCTGAACCCAGAAACTCAGTGTAAACATGAGAAACACCAGAGAAATCCAAATAGAGAAGCAGTCTATGAAATACATGACTAATATTCCTCAAAACTGTCAAGGTCATGAAAAACAAGAAAAGACTAAGACAGAGACCAAGGAGCCAGAAAACTAAATGCAATGTGGCATTCTGAATAGGAATTTGGAGTCTGAACAGGACATCAGTGGAAAAACTGGTGAAATCCAAATACAGTGTGGAATTTAATAGTAGTTAATAGTAGTATGCAAATAGTAGTTAATAGTAGTATGTAAATTTCCATTGTTATGTTTGACAAATGTTTCATGGTTCTGGAAGATGTTAACATTAGAAGAAACTTGGATAAAGGATAAACCAAAATTGTACTATCTTTACAAGTTAATTCTCAAATTTAAAATCATTCCAAAATAAAAGGTCTACTAAATCATTATCCCGAGCAAGGCACACCTGCAGGTGAATCTGGCTTGGGGACTTTTGCTGGATTCTCTGGTTTGGAAGGAAAATAAATGTTCCTGTGACAACATTGTTCTCTGAATCATTAGAGACCACAGGAAGCCCTTAACCCAAAGATTAACCCTCTGTTATGGTTAGATATAGAATATCTCCTGAAGAGCTCCTATATTAAAGTTTAGAGTTGATACAATTAAGTCATGAGGGTTGTAATCTTATCAGAGGATAAATCCATTGTAGTGGATTTATTGGGAAATATAGGCAGGTGGAGTGTAGTTTGAGGAGGTGGGTACCTGGGGGTGAGAGTTGGGGATTATATATGATCCCTGATCTCCTTATTTGCTCTTTCCTCCTTCTGGCCTTCATAATATGAGAGCAGAATCTTGCTCCTTCCTGGTGTGATGCCCTGAGCTCCGCAGACCCAGCCTGACATGAGCTAAACTTCTGAACAAATACTGAACAAATATGTCTTCCTTCCCCTGAGTTGTGTGGTAAATTGTTTTGGAGCATAGCAGTGAGAATGCTAACAAAGAAACCCTGCATTCATTATGCCTAGATTTATAAACTTTTCGTTCATCCTAACAAATGTCCTGATCCTTTGTGGAAGGTTAATATCTTGAGTAGGGCTCTAGTAGTCATGCTGAATCATGAGATGACCTTAGGCCTGGAAGCCAAAGCAGTGGAATGACAAAGTAATATATTTTATCAAATAAAATATGTCAATTTTAAGGCACATAATTATTTTTATGTACCATGAAGAAAAAAACTCCACCAATTAAATTAGGACACAATGTTTTCTTATCCCTTCAATTTTTCAATTTACACTTACCGAAAGATCTCTTTCACACTTATTTAGGCATAGATTTGTATCATTACGTTGTTCTTGTGCATACACACACAAAGGAAAAACTTGCTCTAAATAGTTTAAAGTACTGCTAGAACTCCTTCAGATTGAAATTTCAACTCCTCTAAATCACTTTTGTACTAAGAATCACTTGTATTTCTTAATATTGTCCTCTGTGCTATTAAGCATGCTGGCAATGCAATGTTACTTAAAAGAGCACTCTTCTAATGTCCCCAGAGTTTTATCTAGTCAATGATACCACTCTGTTGAGTTTTGAAGTGCATGCTCAGGCAATGACAGCTACAGCCGACAGTGATCATAAGATACTGTATATCCCAATTCCAAAGATGTGAAAATGTGAAAAAAAATGTCTCTTGGAATCAGTGAAACATGATAGACTTCTCACAGAGATGAGGATGTAGCCTAGCATGCACAGAGCTCTGGGTTCCATCCCTAGTACCGTAAAAGAATGAGAAAGAAGAAAAAGAAAGGTCTTCCCCAAAAGCCTGGAACTCTTTTCCTCCATATTCCTTTTCACATGGAAGAGAAAACCCATCTTTTTCAAGTCTCTGCTTTTCTGGTCTTAATACTTGTAACCTGACTCAATCCAAACTTAAAAATGACTCTTAAAATATGTTGCCATTATTACGTTCCTCTCTCACCACTCCAATGCCCCTGTAGCTAGTAAATCAGGTGTAAATTTCTTTTCTTTACCTTTCAGGGGTCCTAACATTTTGCTATTTACCCTAATTTCACCTTTCAACTCAACTTTCCTAAAGCAATTTCTCCATCAGTATTTCTCCGAAGACAGGCACAGGGCACATGCCTGTAATCCCAGCTACTCAGGAGGCTGAGAATGAAAAGAAAGTTCAAGGCCAGCCTGGGCAACTTAGTGAGACCCTGTTTTAAAATAAAAAATAAAAAGGGTTTGGGGTGTAGCTCAGTGGTAGAGCACCATTGGGTTTAATCCCCAATACCACACACACACACACACACACACACACACACACACACACACACACACATACACGACTTATCTGCATAAAACTTTATTTTAAAACATGAAGCATAGTATCACTTCCAAGATTACTGAAAGCTTTCCTCTACTGAATACTTGATTAGATATGTTTCTTGGGCTTAAGTAAAGAAATTGGACCTGCTGGTAAGTGGAAAAAATTGGAGAATTTAGAAATCAGATATGTAGAACAAAATTCTAGAGTAGAGAAGATTCAGGAGAAATTAATGGTTGCTTTGTACTGCTTGTCACACATTTCTGAGGAAAAAATACTTTTCCTTTTTCTGGAAAATGAAGTACAAGTTGTCAGTGACAACCATCTATTAAGAAATTTCCTTTTGTGATAGAGCGAGCATTTTTTCCCCAAAGGTAAATTATTCAACACAGTTAATTTGAATCCGTGTTTGAGCCTGAGATGAAGTTATCAATTTTACCATTTTCCCTTAGTCTGTCCTGATATTATCATTGCCTGAGTTGCTGGTACCCATAGCAACAGCCAGTATTTCAGAAATCACTCCCCTAAGCTGCTGAGCAGAGCCAATGACTGACAATTGTCCAGCTGTGTGCCTTAGGGTGGTACTTTCTGGGGCTAGAAGACCAAGTCATGTATTACTCCCAAGTATTGAAAGTCCAGTTATCAAGGAATTGAGAAGGTGGCCTACACACAAGAAGTTTGTTTATTCCTTTTGAGAGGTATGTGGTAAGGGAGGGAGGAACATTGAGGAGACTTGCAGCAAGGAATGAATGTGAAAGTACAATGGGGCAAACTCACTTGCTCTAAAAGCTTCTTTCCACCACTGTCCTACATATTGGAAAGGCTTTCTGTGACCCTCTCCCCCCAAAAAAACTGAACCAAAAGGAGGGGACTTAGAACATTCACATTTTTCCTACACAACAACAAGGAAAGGAACAATTAAGAAGCTGATGTACCAAGATTTCCCTGCCAGGGATTCTTGAAGAAAAATTGTGAAATGTAAGACTACAAGTAGTGGCTTGTAATAGGCGCCAGGGTGTAATCACAGTTCTCTTTGAGTCTTGCAGGTGAGGAAATCCTGCTTTTCCAGGTAAAAATCTAAAGATGTGGTTCTAATTGAACTTCTCTGCATTTTCCTGGAGCATTCCTCTGAATCACAGGAAAGGAAAAGATGGGCTAAAGAAGGGGCCCGGCTGCCAAGACAGAACCAGCCTGGGGTGAGCTGTAGATGTCAGAGAAGAGACCACAGAGGCCAATGAATGTTCCATCATACAGATTACAGTATGCTAGTCATGGAAAACTTATAGGATACTCTGCGAGGCTCTTTCAGGTGCCCTGGATTTTCAGGGAGAGCATGTGTGTTTTACAGCCACCCCTTCCCTATTGTCCTGAAGACAAACTACTCCCAGTAAAGACATCTATGTGATGGTGTACTCTCTGGGGATTTCCAGCCCCAAGGTCTTCCTAGGTATTCAGTGCCAACTGGGGTAATAGTGTGGCTGCCTGTGTGGGGGAGAGAATCTGAACAGAGGGATTCAGGTATACAGATATTGACTGCCTTCCTGGGAGGTGCCCTGCTACCTCTTAGACAATCTGTTGCCAGGTTTGAAGGCTTCTTTTATATGAGAAGGGTTTTGGCTGGGGTTTAGAAGTCATCCCTACCCTAGGCTGGAAGGTACACCTATTTCTCTACCTTCCGGGGCTGGTTATCTGGCTGGATTCCCAGTCTAGCCACACAATCTCTCTTAACCCATTGATATACCTGTAGATATATCTGCAGGGTAATAGAAAATGGAACATGGCACCAGAAAATCTACGTTCTTATCTTAATTCTATAATTTCTTGCCTGTGTGGCCTCCCTTTTTTTCACTGATAAAGACATAGTCACACTTTCAGGGAAGGGGGAAAGGGGGAACTGAAAGCCAGAAGGGAAGATGATCATGATCAAGGCACGATATGATACATGCATGTAAACTGTTATGGTCAAATATAGAGTGTCCCCTGAAGAACTCAGGGTTGATATGGGTAAGTCATGAGTATTGTAATCTCGTCAGTAAACGTCAGTAAATAAATCCATAATGGTTTTATCAAGGTGATAACCTAGGCAGGTCAGGTGTGGCTGAAGAAGGTGGGTCCCTGGGGGTGTGGCCTTGGGATTATATATAGTCCCTGATCTCCTTGCTTGCTCTCTTGCCTCCCACCTCCATTTATGTGAGAAAAGAGTCCTTGCTCACTCCCTCTCTCCACTTCCCAACCACCATGCCCTGAGCTTCAGACCCTGGGCTCACATAGACTGAACCCAGAATCTCCAAAAAACTATGAGCAAATAAAGCTTCCTTCCTGTAAGTTGTGTGGTCAGTCTTTTGGATTATAGCAGTGAAAATGCTGGCTGAGACATAAATGTTGCAGTAAAACCCAGTAATTTGTACAATTAATATATGTTAATAATTATAATAAAAAGATTCCATAAAGACTGAAAAATTTAAGCCACAAACTAGAAGAGAAACCTTAAAAAACAAAATTTCAAGGGACTAATATACATAATTATTAATTCCCACAAACCAATAAAAGGGCAAACAACCTGTTAGAGAAATTGTCAAAATATATGAGAAAGCCAAAGTGACCCATTATATTGACTTATCCACTAATAAATTTTGATTCAGAGTTTGGAAAACATTCCCTAGACAAGATGGCTCACAGATTTGAAGAATTGGTGACAACAGAAATGTTGGTCTCTTGATACCAGGTATTGTTTACTTGTAATGCTAAAATACAGACAGCATTTCTAAAATAAATTCATTCCTTTAGTTTCAGTTTCAAATACAAGATCAATAACTATATTTAAAAAACCAACCCATACAATATAATGTTTAACTATGAAAGACAGTTATAATACCTATCCTTTGTACTTCCTAAGGTTATTATAAAAATAAAATGTAATAATGTAAATAAAAGGGCTTGAACATGCCAAGTGCCACTGTTGATTTAGTTTGCCAAACTTGTGGCTATGAAGAAGCCTACTGAAGGCCGATTTCCAGATAATGGTGTAGAACAGGGTGAGTTGGTAAAAGATGCCTCTGTGCCATGTCATCTTCTAGGGTTCTGATCTTTTTTTCTTTGTGTAACTGGGGATTGAACCCAGGAGCATTCTACCTCTGAGTTACACACCAGCTCTTTTTTATTTTGAAAGAGGGACTCACTAAATTGCTGTGGGCCCCACTAAGTTGCTGAGGCTGTCTTTGAACCTGTGATCCTCCTGTCTTAGCCTCCTAAGTACTGGGATCACAGGTGTGTGCTACCACACCAGGCTTTAGGGCTCTCATCTTGTTACTCAGAATCAACAAATGTTAAACATTTGCATATTTTCATAAACTAGGAGTTTTCAAGTAAAGTTGAAGATCCCTTTTTAAGAAATCTGTGTCCAAGCTGGGTGTGGGGGACCACACCGATAATCCCAGTAATTGGGAAGCTAAGACTGGAGGATTGCAGGTTATTGGCCAGCCTCAACATCTTAGAGACCCTGTTTCAAAATAAAAAGTAAAATAGAGCTGGGGGGGTGTAGCTAACAGAATGCCCCTGAGTTCAATACCCAAACACACACACACACACACACACACACACACACACACACGAGAGAGAGAGAGAGAAAGAGAGAGAGAGAGAGAGAGAGAGAGAGAGAGAGAGAGAGAGAGAGAGAGAGAGAATGAGAGAGAATGAATATCCCGGTCCAATCCCATTCCCTCCACTTCTTCCCCTGAGACACCATGTTTTTATATTTTACCGTGCAGACTCCAGCCTCCCACAACATCTCCTGTTTCATCCCACCCCTCACACCCACACTGTTTATAAGGGAAGCCTAATTTTGTGTTTTCCAGGGCCCCATGGGATACCTTCACTTTCATGTGTGGAGACTCTGGGCTGCCTGTGGACGGGGCATGTGTGGGTAGAGAGGATCCTGGACACTCAGTTTCAACCAGCAGAGGAATTGGCCCTCATTCTCAGAAGGCAAGAGTTTTGCACACACAATCACTGGACACCTTCATTTTCTCAAGAACCAAATTAACTTTACTGAAAGCAACAACGATGAAATGGACACGACGACATTGAAGCAACTGTGCACAAAGGGCAACGTGCACCCCCAGCCCGGTGACCCGCCCCAGGGCAGTCCCCATGGCTGGTGTCATAGACACAGTCTGACCTCAGCCGTTCTGCTCAGAGTCATCATGGCCATCGGAGTCAGAGTCGAAGTCGGAGTCGGAGTCGGAGTCGTTGTCGTTTTCATCGGATTCCTCGTGGCTATTGTCGTGGCCCATGGTTAACTTGTCGAAGAGCATCTCCGCCGTGTGATTCCCTGGGGATGCTATCCTGCGCAGGTTGGTGAGGTAGCCGCCGAGCTGGTGGATGATCTGGACCTGGCGGTGCAGGTAGCGCCGGCGCAGGAAGCTGCCGAGGTGGGGGTCACTGCGGTAGACGGCCAGTTCGTGCAGGTCTAGCAGGCTCTGGTTGAGGATCTTCTCCAGGTGGAAGGCGCACTCCATGGCCCGGAGGCCACCCTGCCAGTCGTCGCGGTCAGGCCTGGTGATGTTGCGGAAGCGCAGGCGTCCACCACGCCGGTTCTGCAGGGACATGAAGGCCTGGGCGCGGTCATTCCAGCGGTGGGAGCGGCGCAGGAAGAAGCGGGCCATGTTCGGCAGGGCCACATTGTGGCGGTCGCAGTAGAAGGCCATGGACAGGTACACGTAGGCCGCATAGAGCTGCAGGCGGATCTGGCAATTGACAGCCGCCTCGCAGTCAGGATGGTAGTTGAGACGCACCTGTGACTGCGAAGCCGGCGGTGGCGGCGGTGGCGGTGGCGGAGGCGGCGGAGGCGGCGGTGGCGGTGGTATCGCCATCAGGAATGCGAAGGACGAGCGGCCTCGCGGGCTGCGCAGCGGGCAGCGACGACGGCCACGCCGCCGGAGACGTCGCAGCACTGCCAGCCTGGACTGATCTCAGGCCCGGCAGGACCTGACAAGGACGGCTAATGGTGGGCTAAGAATGGCGGCTAATGGCGGATGTTGGGGGTCAGGGGGTTAGGGGTCCAAGGTCAGGGACGGAGTGGTCGCCAAAAGGAACATTTAAATTCCATGCGCAACCCAGACGGCACTGTTCTGAGAGTCACCGGAACATTTATTCCTTTCTTTTAAAAAATAACTGCTCTAATGAAATTATATATATGTTATACATATGTAATATACATATATATATACTATATATATTTGTCGTAAAATTCACCCTTTAAACCAGGTGTGGTGGCGCACGCTTGTAATCCCATGTAAATATTTCCATGGTTTCTAGTATATTCATAGCATTTTGTAACTGTCACCAAAAAAATCGAATCTTGGAATGCTTTAAATCACTCCAAGATAAAGCTCCTTATCCATTATCAGTCATTCCCTATTTTGCTTCCTCTGTAGGCCTGGTAATCCTGATGTACTTTCTGTTTCTATAGATAAGTTTGTTAGAGACCTTTCACATAGTTAGAATTATACCATATGTGGCCTTCTGTGTATGGCTTTCTTTCACTTACCATGTGTTTTATTTTTCATCCTTTTTTATCGCAGAATGATATTCCATTGTGTAGATATACCACATTTTATTTATTCTTTCATCAGTTGATGGCCACTTATTTCCATTTTCTGGCTGTTATGATTAATGCTGTGATGGACATTTATGTAAAGTTTTTTACATGGACATATGTTTCTAATTCTCTTGGGAGAAACTATTAGAGTAATTTTTCAAAGTAGCCATATCATTTTACCTACCTAATATATGAACGATCTAGCTGAGATTTTGATAGAGACTGAATTGGATCTGTGGATAATTTGGGAAAATATTTATATTTAATAATATTAACCTTTTTAATGTATAAATATGAGGTATCTTTCAGTTTGAGTCTTGGATCTGTTAAAATATAGATTTTGATTTAGACTCATGCCAACATTTTGAATTTCTAAACATTTCAGGGGATGCCAGACCATACTCTGAATAACAATATTCTAAAAGGGCAATATTCTAAAAGGGAGGAATGTCCATCCCTTATTATGGTTTAGATATAAGGAGGACATATATATTGGTCTTCACAAGCAGAAATGCCAGTTTTAACCTCACAGAGAGTACTTGTCCTAGTTATACTAGCATTAGTTAGCTCTTTATTGTGGTGACCTAAGTACCTGACAACAACAACTTAGAGGAGGAAAGGTTTATTTGGTTCATGGTTTCAGAGGTTCAGTCCATGGCTGACTAGCTCCAAGGCAGAAACACTGTGGCATCAGGGAGTGGTAGATGAAAGCTACTCACGGAAGCCATGAAGCAAAGAGAAAGAGAAAAAAGAAGGGACCAGGGACAGATATGGCCCCAGGGCCATGCCCCGAGTTACCTTCCTCCTCCAGCCATGCCCCACCTGTCTACAGTTACCACCTAGTAAATCATTCAGATTATTAAATTATTGATCCATAAAATGGATTAATTCACTCATGAGGCCACCTCTCATAATTCAGTTATTTTACTTCTGAATATTACTGTATTGCCAACACATGAGTAGCTGTGGGATACTTCATATTTAAACTATAATATACTCGATGTGGGTTCCCATGGAAGAGAGGTTTTCCTTCTGATGAGGAATTTTGAAAGACTTTGAAATCAGCAATAAAAAAAAAATATATATATATATATATATATATATATATATATATATATATATATATATATATATATATATACTGAATGTTCTTTTTAGAGTACCCTTCTGGGCTATCTCTACTTTTCATTGACTTTGAGCTATTTTATAACTAAATTGTAGAAAACTAAGAATAATGCAAATGAATCTTGTCCACAGAAATGCAAATGAGTTATCTGGTGGAATGCAATTAATTCGTGACTCATTTTGCATCTGTTTGTACATTCATTTCAACATTCCTTATTACATATATATATATATATATATATATATATATATATATATATATGTATATATCGGAATTCTCCTTTGAACCATTTGTAACATCTTACTGGTTTCCTCGTTAATTCATCTTCCACATGTATATATTTTGCATTTATATAAGAGTCTTTATTTTACTCCCCCTCCTTTAATTATCCTTTAACACTCCTCATCCCATCCCTACCCAACCAGCAACATAGAGCCCATGGGAGTTGGCTTAGTAAATTAAGCACTTTTAGGGGTTGCTCACTAGTGATATGATTTTGGACAACTATTTGGGACCTAAAGGCATAGAACTCCTAACTGGGATATAGACTATGGAAGTATTGTATCTCTGAGGAGGAGGAGGCAAGGATAGCTGGGGATACAGGGAACCAGTGAAAACCAGCAGAGGAAGGGGATATTCAGAGAGTAGACCAGAGGACGTAACTCCTACGGAAAAATACTGTAGTCACTGTGGGGTGCAGGCTGGCCTGCTGCTCCTGGAGAGGGCACAAAAGTAGGAGTGACCAATAAAGACCTGTAGATAACCTGTACAAGCTGAGAACTAGGGAGTGGTAAGAGCTTGTAGACAGAGAAAACTGTTAGCAGAGATTTGAGGGGTAGAGGGTTGAAACTCCTATGGGAATTTGACAGGCTATGGATGCATGATCTTGGTAAAATTAGTCGTAGGATCATAGGAAGGAGGTAGGAATCAGCTTTTGGAGCTTCATCAGCACTTTTATGCTCTTCAAGTCATCCCCCCGGAAGGGGCGTTGAGATCCACAGACGCTGAGGATATAGAGTATCTAACACTGAGCTGTAGGCTATGCCTTTCAGAGAAGGTTGCTTTAAGCTAGTAATCAGATATAAGAAAGCTCTAATACATTCTGGTTAGCTGCACTATGGGTCAGTTTTTTAGTAGAAAGGCCATAGGAAAGTTTTGTGATAGCTCCTATTTGGTTGGACATTATTAAGACATGCCCAACACCCAAACTCATTATATTCTAAGGAAGTAGAATCTTCCAGTCTCCCTGAAAGTAAAATCTTCCAGTTCCTCCCTGTTTTGATTCAGGCATGGGGAGGGAGAAACATTATCATAAGAAACAAAGGGAAGACCTTTGAACTTAGATATGCCCGTGACATATATTATTTACTAATTAGTTCATGGTTGATACTGATTCAGTTAAACTCTGAGGTTACAACCTTTCTATTTTATCAAGTGTGCTAGATTCTCCAGTTGCCTCTCCAGGGCTATTATCTGTCCTCCAGGGGGATACCAACCTGTATGGACTCTCCCTGTGCTGTGTGCACTCTTGCTGGAGTCAGCTAATGACAGGCAGTGGTGGGAGATGGGAGGGTAGGAGGACAATGAAACTGGGGTATTTATTCTTTTGGTTGCCTTTCTTCAGGGCAGATAACTAAAAGACACCTTTATTTCTCTTTTATAGACATTGGTCCTGGGATGAAGTGGGACCATTCTCAGGATAGACCTTTTACAAATACCAGTCACTTCAGGAGAATTTACTACAAAGAAATGTTCTTTGGCTCAAGTTTAATGCATGGCCTAAGAAATTCACAGGAATCCAGAAACCAGTGTGCAGCTGTATATTCCTTCAGGCGAGAGGATAAATGGAGCTGATAGAAGAAATTATGTACTTGATTTAAGATAGTCTATGGCAACAAAATAATACGTGGAATTGCCACCTAAGACTTAGTCCCCAGTTGTATAGCTCCTAGATTTTTCTGGCCTCTGGCTCCCTTTTCTTTCCTTGATTGACTAGCCCTTTGAGTATCTTTCATCTAATTAGTGGACCCATTAGAATGAGGATCAGGAAAGAGGAAGTAGGGAGAGTCATTTTCTACTTGTTAGTAACCATGTTAAAAGTCTGCTTGGGGAAGATGTTGACTTAATAAGATTTGTGGAAGATCTGCTTATTTCAAGTAAACCTTTATCCTTTTCTGCCCACTTTCTGTTGCTCATGATTTCGGCTATTGCAGTGTTTTGCACAGCAGTATGTGAGCACAACCATGCACACAAGGGAATATAGATGCCGACTATTTAATTAGGTATCACTTAATCATTTGCTCCTAGCAAGGAAGGTATAACCCTCAGCTGCACATATTGAGAAGTACAATCTAGAAGTTTTCTAAATAGAGGGTGAGTAATTTCAAAGTAGAGTATTATGTGATTTTGGATTCCTTCCTAGAACACTCGGTATAATAGTTGGGCTAGGGTAAGTGACACTACCATTACAAATAACCCCTAAGACATAAAGGGCTGAAGAAAATATTTATTTCATGCTCACTACACAGTTTGAATCAGCTAAAGTAACTCTCTCTCATGGTTTTCCACCAGTGGTCAACTTACAGAGGCAGGCTAAATTCAAATCTCCAGGTCTACCAATTCAGAATGTGCCACTTCCAACCACACAGAAAGAGGACACATGGAGACTTCATGCTTGCTCTTTACTGCCTTGGGTCAGAAATCATATGCATTTCAGCCTAAACCAACTTTAAGAGGGGCTGGGAAATGGGAAAAAAAACATGCTATTCAATGAGCAATATAATCTCTGTCGTGCATGTTTTATCCATTTCTCCCAGTCATTATTTTTTTTAATTTATTTAAAATTCATATTTTTGGCTAGGCATGGTGGCACACGCCTGTAATCTCAGTACTTGGGAGGCTGAGACAGGAGGATCACAGGTTCAAAGATAGCCTCAACAAGTAGTGGGACTCTGAGCAACCTAGGAAGATGCTGTTTCAAAATAAAAAGTAAAAAGGGCTATCATTGTAGTTCAGAGGTAGAATGCCTCTAGGTTCAATCCCCAGTACCACACAAACAAAAATAAATAGAAAAGGCTGGGGATGTAGCTCAGCGGTGAAATGGACGTGGGTTCAATCCTCAGTACCAGTAATAATAATAATAATAATAATAATAATAATAATAATAATAATAATAAATTCACATTTTGACCACAGTTGTTTACTTACTTATTAGAGTATGTATATAGCAAGGCTTCTTTGGGGGAAAATTTACAATTTATTTTTGTGTATATGTGTGTAGAAAGATGTGAAATAATGCAATTTGTGAAGTCCTATCTCCACATAATTGCTTTGCTTCTGGAATTCCAGTTTGTTCATATTTTTCTCCCATCCCAGACCCTATCCTGTCAGGCAGACTTGGATCTAACCCCATTTTCTACTAAAAACGCCTATATGTGGAATGAATGCAGTTAGCATGACAGTCACTCATGGGCTGCCCCATTGACATCTTGTCTATAGTTACCTTGAACTATTATTAATTATCTAAATATCTGTTGTAACCTTATAATACAATGCTGTCCCTGACTAATAAGCTCTTGGAGGGCAAAGTCCCTTTCTTCAACTCCATAGCACCCAACCAGATAGACCACCACAAAATAAGTGTTCAACTTCATGATACGATTTCCTCTGATATAATTGGATTGATCGAGTCAGGAAATGTGTACTAAGCATCTAAGCATCATGTTCTAGGACCTGTGCTAAGAACTATGGTAAACAGATGATTAAAAAATAGTGCCCATCCTCCACTCTTTCCGAATTTTAGAGATAGACCAAATACCAACCAAGAAGGTGTAGTTGCTAGTCTCCAAAGATGGCCCAATAATTCCTCCCATCCCTGTTGGAGCATACTGCTCCTTGTTTCTAACTTTGGCACTTATTTTGCCAGTCAGTGACTGCCTTGCCAATAAAATGTGGTAGAAGTAGCATTCTGGGATTTCTTAGAGGATAGGTTGCCTTGTACTCTTTCTACTTAGAGGCTTTCTTCTTAGGACACACCTTTGAATCTAGCCACCAACCAGCAAGATCAAACCATGTTGAGTGACAACAAGAAGGATAAACAAGACTGAGTTTCTAGAGAACAATCAACACCAACTGCCAGCCATTTTGGATAGTCCATGTGCAGAATTACGACCAATAGTAAGATGGTTTTTGTTTTATCCCACTATGTTTTGTGGAAGAAAGAGGAAAAGAGAACTGTATCAATTAATATTCTCACTGCTATAATCCAAGATAACTGACCATAAAGCTTAGTGGAAGGAAGATTTATTTGCTCACAGTTTTTTGGAGATCTTAGAGTTCAGTTGATGTGAAGCTGGGGTGCAGAGCTGGAACTCGGGGCATGTTGGTGGGAAGCAGAGAGAGGGAGAGAACAAGGCTCTTCTCGCACATCATGGAGGCCAGAAGCAATAGAGAAGGCAAATGGGAAGGAGAGAACCATATATAATCCCCAAGGCCAGGCCACACCCCCAGGTACCCCCTCCTTGGCAACCATGCTCTACTTCCAACATTGCTACCTCATTTCCTCATGAGGGGACATTCTAAATCCAAACCATTACAACAACTGAATTACAATGTCAGAACATTTTATTGGTACATGAGCCTACAAAGAAAGGAAAAAGATGAAAAGCTCAGGAATCCTCTCTAAGAGGTGACATTCGTGCTGATGAGTAGAAATTCTCCAGGCAGAATTTGTAGGGAAGAGCTTTCTGGTTAGTGATCCCACATGAGGAAAAGCATGGACATGTAAAAGTGTGGGGAATGTCCACAGAACTATAAGCAGTCTGTGATGGATGATAGGTGGTTAAAAGGGAAGCTTGTGGTTAAAAGGGGGCACTTAGACAGGTATCTTGAGATTTATTTTTTACTCAATGGGATGCTTGGGACTTTTTAAAGCAGAGGAGTGTCAACATCAGATTTTTGTCTCAGACAGATTACTCTGGCATGAATGAGAGGTAGATTGGAGGGGCATCAGGGTACTGAGGAAAAGAACGGGCAGATTTCTGTAAAGATTCAGAGTGAAAAGATGGGGCATGTGGAGTAGGCAACAGTCAGGGTGATGCAGAGGATGCACATGGCATGCGATTGTCATTGAGGTGGACAATTAACACAACTTGAAGATGGGTATAGGGAAGAGAGAAACTCAGGATCCTTGGGTTTCATGCTTTAGTTCGCCATTCTCTCAGACTGGTAATGGAGGAGGCCATGCAGGTCGGGAGAAAGACTTGGGGTTCAATTGAGCCTTCAAGTCCCAGGTCAGCCAAGAGAAGATGTCCTAAAGTGATTACTGGGTTTGGAGTTCAAGAGAAAGGTCTCAATTAGCATAATAATTTTAAGAAACATGTCTAGAACTTGTGAAAAAATGAAGCCCCTTAGTGGGTATTTATTCTGCTTTAGAGTAGTATTTTAGGGAAGAGCACATCTGAAAGATGCCGTGTTAGTAGGCAGGTCCCTGGAGAGATGATGGAACCAGTAAGAGGTAATGTTAGGACTTATTTTTCCATTAGTAGTAATGGGTTGCAGGGAATGGTAGACATGCTTATTGAGGCTCCTTTGTGGCTAATTTGACAGAATTTGTCTTGAGACCACAATTGTGGATGTAGTGCATGGCTACGAAAGATTTTCTCTGCATGAAGCTAACTGGCCCACCTGGGCTTAAGCTCCATCTTAGCTTTATTAGGCCTACTCTCTAAGCACCTGAGCAATCTCTCAGCATAAGACCTCATGATATGCCAGTCATCCTAATGATGTGAAGTATCTAAGGGTTTGTAGCAATGGGAAATTACTTTGATTTTCTAGAAAAGGTCTGAAAGCTCATCATGATGATGGGATTCCAAAGATTCCAACTTTGCACCACATGCTACTTAACTAGGTGATTATTTTGAAGACAAATGGAATACTTTTATGCAGGTATCTAAAGCCTGTAATAAAGAGTATTACAGGCTTTCTGTGTTTTGTTGACAGACTTGGTTACACTCATCACTGGGTACATGAAGAGCTTGATTTGACTCCAGCAGGTACTTTGTGAGAGATCTGTGTATATGCTACAAATGGAATTTTGTTACTTTTAATGGGCCCCTAGAAGAGCAAAGTAGCATTTGATTTTCATCTTGACCAGCCTGCTTACCCTCTTGCTTTCTATTTATGTACCATCACCCCACTCTGGCACAAAATCCAATTGTATCATCAATTTGCTCATTTTTTAGTGTTCTGGCCATGCCTATCACACACAGGAATATTTGCAAGTTTACTTAATTTGATGACTTAATAGAATTGTATTTTCCCAAATGTCATGGCTCAATCAGAAATAAAACCAGAAGTGATTTCAGAGCTGGGGTTTTCAGGTCAAGGAAAGCTCAGGTCCATATTAGAACCATCAGTAGTGAAGTCTGTCTATTCTCCTCATTATGGTTCAGCAAAGGAGTATGTTACCTATCAAAATGGGCTACAGAGCCGGGCGTGGTGGTGCACACCTATAATCCCAGTATTTGTGAGCCTGAGACAGGAGGGTTGCAGGTTCGAGGCTAGCCTCAGCAATTTAGCAAGACCCTCAGCAACTTAGCAAGCTGTTTCAAAATAAAAAACAAAAGGGCCAGGGTTATAGCTCAGAGGTAGAATGCCCCTAGGTTCAATCCCCAGTGTCAAAAATGGGGAAGGGGTGTGCTATAGTGCGTTGTAGTAAAAACCCCTTCAAAATCTCTGTCATAATGCAACAAGGGCTTAATTCTTTTACAGAGCCAGAACTAGGGTATGGCAAGTAAAGTGCCCAGGGCACAAAATTTAAGGAGGTGCTCAATGTCAGGGTCATAAGAGTGCAGGACTTGCTTATGCTTATTGGGCATCAACAAGAGGCTGTGTTCATTATTGCCACACAGGGATCCAAACTCAAGAGGCTTCATCTCAACACATACTTCACGTTCACTGGAACAATGAGACTTAACATAGCAAATTGTACATTGCCTCTTTAAACTTCCACTGGGAAGTGACGTGCATCATTTCTGCCCACATTCCATTGATCAAAGAAATGTCCCATGCTCTACCTTCAAAGGGGACAGAACAGTGCAGCCTTTCACCTGCTTGGAAAGTGAAAAGCCAAATGTATTTGGTGAAGACCTCAAGTGATTTGCATGGCTGTTTCCTAAGTTTTCTAGCACAAAGGTCCCTGAGCCACTAGTACTGTATCTCTAGCTCTCACAATTTGTAACCTGGAACTATAGTAGATTCTTGTGCTAGGTAGCTAATGGATGGGCTGTATTCCTTAACATCATCTGCTCAACTGAGAAAAGACTGTCACAATGCACCAAGACACCAGCATGAACTGTTCTCCTCCCAGTGTGCTGAAAGCTTTGCCCTACAACACAGCAGTGCTAGGTATCTTGTCTTGTTTCATCTCAGCTGATAAAAAAGCCCCACTCCTCTTTCTCTCTCTAAATCTCGATTTCTCTCTGACTATCTCTTTCCCATTATTTGTTATTTCACTCCAAGAAACCTGTGGGTACGTTCTGCAAAGTAGTAGATGCCATCCTAGTCACTCTGTGGCACCACTTGGGAGGAATGAAGAAATATAGACAGTGGGCATTACTTATTATTAGCTGGGGGCTCCAAAAATAGCAGCTGAACAAGGAAAACCTATAGAATAAAGAGAAAAGCCAAAAGCAGTGGGCACTTGCCTTGGATTTTTATTCATTTTTGCTTCTTCTTTCAATGGAAATTAAAGTGTAAGTGTGAAGTGATTAAAAAGTAATAATAAACTTGTATAGGAACCCTGTTTTCAAGGAATTTTAATTTTTTTCATCCTTCACCAATTCTCATCAACTACCTCTGCCTCTCAAATTTGGCACCACCACTTTATAGATGAGGACTAAGAACAGTGGCTGATTAAGAAACCTGCTTACAGTAATGAGGTGAGTGACTGATATGTTGAGGATCAGGTAACACCAATCTTTTGTAGTTCCCACCTGAGCCTTGAGCTTATCCTCTGGTGATAAGCCCAAGGATTATATTTCAGAAGTAACTTTGAACTCTGTGTGTGTGTGTGTGTGTGTGTGTGTATTAGAATACTCTGAGATTTGGGGCAGGTTCTGTCTGATTATCTACTAATTGTATATCATATATTTGGCTGAATACCTGAATCAACATTTAGGAGAGAAGAGAGAGTTTAAGATGGAGAGTATTTTAGACTCAATACAGTATGGTATCAATTTTCCACAAAGCCTTTTGTTTATGGAATTTCACAGTCATGTTGACCCAGAGTGAGCAGTAGTTGAGTATAACTGCAGACCTGGACCATGCCCAGGTTAAAATGGAAGGAGTTTGGACTGATATTTTATTCCCAACTTCCTGGTTACATGAATTTTGACAAAGAGTTAATGTATCATCAATACGATACCATTTGGGCATTAGAATGACTCAACCACAATGCCAAATACTGGTGAGGATGCAATGAGGATATAAAGTGGTAAAATCACTTTGAAGAAGTTACGGATCTGTTTAACATTAATCTATCCTCTGACTCCAAAATTCTACTCCTAAGTATGTGGAATGTGAAATAGAATGTGTGTACACAAAATGAATGGTACAAAAATGCTCATGACAACATCCATAAAATCCCAATATGGAAATAACCACATATCCATCGAGGGATGGATGAATAAACATATTTTGATATACTCATATAATTAAGTAGTACTCAGCAATATAAAGTAATGACGTATATGCCAAACAGATAACTGCACTCCCATGTTCATGGCACAGTATTCACAAGAGCCAAGATATGGGAACAACCTAACTGTTCATCAACTGATGAATGGATCAAAATATATGGTATATATACACAATGGAATACTATTTAGCCTAAAGGAAATAGAAACTTTGTCATTTGTGACAATATGGATGAACCAAGAGGCAAGTATGTTAAATGACATAAGACAGAGAGAGACAATGCATTATCTCACTTATATGAGGAACCTAACAAAAGGTGAACTCATAGAAGGAGAGAGTGGAAAATGGTTACCAGAGGCTGGGGTGGAGGGAAGGGGGAGAAATTGGTCATTGGGTGCAAAGTTTCAGTTAGGAGGAATAAGTTTGGGTGTTCTGTTAAAAACCTTATTATTTGTTTATTTATTTATTTATTTATTTATTTATTTATTTATTTATTTATTTATTTATTTATTGTGGTACTAGGAATTGGAACCAGGGGCATTCTACCACTGAAGTACACCTCGATCCTATTTTTCTTTTTAAATTTTGAAACCGGGTCTCACTAAGTTGTGGAGGCTGGCCCAAACCTGCGATCCTCTCATCTCAGTCTCCTAAATTAAGATTATAGGTGTGTGCCACCACACTCAGCTAAGTTTTGGTGTTCTATTGTATGGCATGGTGACTACAGTTAATAGCAATGTATATTTTTAAATACTTAAAATAGAGGATCTTAAATGTTCTTATCACAAAGAAATGAGAAATTAATTTAAAGAGACAGACATACTGATTATCCTGATTTGATCATTCCATAGTATATATATGTAACATAACATAATACTGTACCCCATAAATATAGACATTATCAATTAAAAATAAAGCTTAAAAAAGGGGGAAAAGGGGAGAAAAGACTGTGTTATGTTGCCTGAAGAAAAGGAATAAGCCACTGATACACTGAACATGTATCAGTCTTATAAATAGTATGTTGAGTGAGAGAAGCCTAAGACACACCTACAAAATTTTGTACAAATCCATTTATATGAAATTACAGAACTGTATAGGCTATGGGTATCTGACTTCTATCATAGCTTGGTGATAGAAGTCAGAATGTGGCTATTTCTGGCAGGGGAACTAACGGGAAAAGACACAGGGAGCCTTCTGGGATGATGGAAATATTCTGTAACTTGATTTGGATGGCGGTTACAGTGACATTAAAACTCATCAAGCTGTAAACTTAAATTTGCGCTTTTATGGTATGAAAACTACACTTTAATTTAAAAAATACAAAATAATGCAAGGCATCAGACTTATAGGATCCTGATCTAACTCACACTTTCCCTAAATGGTCTTTCTTATTTTTCTCAGGGAATATTAATAGGACATGTACTCTTCTTTGGTCAATTTATTTAGAGAAAATCAATCTTAACTATTGCAACTTTACTTTCTCCAAGGGAGACTATAAGAGCCACCACGGGGTCTGAATTTCCCTCCACATGGGGTAAGCCAGGCTTTCTTTGCTTATCTCATGTTAACAGCTCATGGCTACAATAGTGGCAGGTCACAAATACACAAAAGCTCCCTCTTTTTCTACCTAGAATCAATAGAAATCCAGCCTGCCCTGAGAGATTAAAACCAAACTCTTGGTCACCCAGGTGCTGAAAATGGAACACGCTACCTGCCTTTCATCCTCAGCGAGTTACCATGGTTCTGGCAGGTGATAGGAACTGTATCAGATATGGGCAAAACGGTGGTAGATGTACACAAAGAGATAGAGGGGAAGGAGGGTGACAAACAAATACAGAAACTCCCCTTCGATGCTGCAAATGATCACATTACAAGTCTGAAAGTGACCCTGGGTTGGCATACACTCTGCACTTAGTGGAGTGCAAAACTTGTGTGACAAAGAAGGAAAAAAATCCCACCATCTTCTGATAACTGGCCTCAGAAAGCTGTTAAGGATTCCTTGATCTCCCCCCTTCTTTTTTTTTGATCCCTCGTGTTTTCTAATCTTTCAAAAATGAACAACTGCTGTTATGCTATCCATTTATATCATGTTAAACATTTCCATTTTATATACTTATAATTATGAATGGAATACATTTTAAAAGGTAGATGGCATAGGTACTAAAAAGGAGTCCGTGCAGTTATTTAAAGCAATTTTGAAAAATGAACCTTTTATGAGTACAGAGACCTTCTTCCTCCAGACAGCAGAAGTCTTTTCTTAAAGTTAGTGGATTTTAGTGGGGTGTGGTGGCACATGCCTGTAATCCCAGTACTCAGGTGGCTGAGACAGGAGGATCACAGGTTCGTGGCCAGCACCAGCAACTTAGCAAGACCCTCAGCAACTTAGTGAGACCCCATTTTAAAATAAAATGGGAATGAGGTATAGCTCACAGGTAGAACATCCCTGGGCTCAATCCCTAACACCAAAATCAATCAACCAATAAATAAAAAATACATTAGTGGATTTTAATGTGGCTTGCCCACTGGGTCTTAGAATGGTTGCTCATCCACTTAACTGAGAGAGTCCAAGAAACCATGTGTGAAGTCAACATGGAAGACAACACCCAGCCCCAACTTGCCAGCTACTATTAGAAAGAAGGTTTCTTGGAAGTGGATCCTCCAATCTCCTGTCGAATCTCCCAGATGATTCCATGTAGAACAGAGACAAGCCATCTCTATCAAGCCTGGCTGGCCCAAACTAGAAATTTAAGAGCAAATGAATAATTATTGTTGTTTTAAGTCATTAAGCTTCAGAATGGTTCATTCCATCTGACTGAAAAAGTACTTCCAGCTATTTTTGTGTGTATATTTTACCTAGGTGTCTATCAGCATCTAAATTTGAAGTTGGCATATGGTCTTTAACTTTGTTTAGTAGTTCAGGAACTCTGTTGAGGAAGATTTGGAGACTGCAGCCCTGTTTAGCAATAAAATATGCATGGCCCCCATTTAATCTATTCTCTACATGACTAGTGATATTTTAAAAGATCAATCTGATTGTGTCACTACATTGCTTAAATCCTCCCGGGGCTTTTCAATGCAGTTTGAATAAAAACCAAACTCCTTATTCTAGTTTGAAAAATCTTCTCAACACTGGCCTTTGATTGATTATCCTTCATTCTCTTCTCATGTCACTCAGCCATTTCCATTGTCCAACCCCACAGATTGTCTTTCCACTCCCTGAACATGCTAAGCCACGTCCCATCTTTGCATAAAAAAAAATCCATGTTAGATATTCTCTACCCAGAATGATCATCATAGGACTGGCTTATCATTCAGGTCTCAGATTAAATATCATCTCCTCAGAGACTTCCCTATGTGGATCAGTCAACTATTTCTATAACATTTCGTAACAAGCCATTTCACAATTCAGTGGCTTAAAGCAGCAACTCTCTGTTCCAATATTCATAGGCCTGTGGTGTGATCGGGGCTGTCCTGCTCTGTGTCTCAGTTTAGGGTCTGGATTGCCTCCTTCAGGAGCAAATGAAAACCTTAATCCTTTCACTGCCCAGACTCAGAACTCAAACAGGTCTCTCCTCTGCCCCTCCTACTGTTCAAATTGGTTCATGTGATCAGCATAAAGGGGGAGGGGAAACAGTCTTCCCATGAGGGGAATATTTGCCAAACAATAATCTCATTCACCACACCAACAAATCTAAAGCAGCCACACCACATTGGCCTTTATTTTTGTTTCACCCAGTTTTAATTCTACGAAAATAAATTATCACACTCCACTCTGTTATTTTTGTATTTACTGTTACTGTCTGTTTCCCCTTGTTAGACTATGTGTGTGGGCAAAGATGTTATTTGTCTTCTTCAATTCCACGTTCCTAGCACACAGAATCATTTCTAGATGAGATGGGGTACTTGATAAGAACAAACATTTGCTACAGATGTTAGTATAGGGAGCAGCCACAGCTGCTCACACACTCTCCAATCCAACTACACAATCTTGAACTTTTGTGTGTGTGTGTGTGTGTGTGTGTGTGTGTGTGTGTGTGTGTCTATGTGGTACTGGGGATTGAACACAGGGGCATTGTACCTCTGAGCTACACCCCCAGCCCTTTTTATTTTTTGTTTTAAAACAGGGTCTGACTAGGTTGCTGAGAATCTAAGTTGTTGAGGCTGGTCTCGAACCTGCAATCCTCCTTTCTCAGCCTCCCAACTACTGGGATTGCAGGTGTGAGCTACCACACCTGGCTTAATCTTGAACTTTTTGATTAACATTTCTTCTTCCTATAATGTGTCTATCTCTCGCAGTATTGTCTTCTAGTAATGTAGGATACATCATCATGTCCTGCCTTTAATGCTTTTTTTAATTACCTGTCCATCTTTGTGATAAATCTTTCATGCCAGATGTTAGCTTTAGAGAGGGTAGTGCCTTGGGGCTCCATCCTCAAATCAATATTTTCCTTCCAATTTCTTGATGGAAATCCTCATCAAAGCTTTGATGCTGCCTGAAATGGGTCCCCCAGAAGGTAACCTTGGGGAAAGGATTGGAGTACATGGAGTTTATCTGGATGCATGAATGTGGCCAGAGGACTGGAGAAGTTATATAGGAAAGACAGCCCATGAATGCATTCGGTATTACATCAGCTACCATCGGGGGCAACTCAAGCGACAGTTGGCCTCAGAATTATCCTGTCAATCACCAATGGCTATCTAGGAAGAGTGGGTAAAGGAACAGGAGAGGTGGACGATGGTAACTCTTGGGCACTGCCACCAGCTTGTAGGGCAATAAGGGTTTTGTCATTCCAAGAGTAGGCTTCTAAAAAAGATGTGGGTGCTAGCTGCTGGAAGTCAGGCTGGGTGCAGGAAAATATTAAGATCAATTTTAAGATCAGAGAGGATATGAGCAGAGTGAGCTCTTACTAGCTTTAAAAAAAAGTCAGCCATATTCAGGTATAACTAATATAATAAACTGCCCAGATCTAAAAGGTACAATTTCATGGAGCTGGGCATATATCTCAATGGTAGAGTGATTGCCTAGCTTGCCTGAGGCCCTGTTACCATCTCCAGCACTACATTTAAACAAAGGTCTAATTTGGTAAGTTCTAACATATTTCATATATCTATGAAACCATCACCACAGTCAAGAAATAATGAACAAAGCCGTCCTGTCCAACAGCTTCTTCTACTCTTTAGTAGTCCTACCTGACCCCTCCCATCCCTAAACAGCCACTCATCAGCCTTCTGTGACATTAATTTGCATTATTTAGAATTGCATATAAATGGAATTATACAGTATATGCTGTTATTTCCTCTGCTTCTTTCACTCAATATGATTATTTTGAGATTCATCCATTTTGATTTGTATATTACTTTTATTTATTTTTTATTGGGGATTGAAGTTAGGGGTGCTCTGCAACTGAGCTGCACCCCCAGTCCTTTTTATTTTTCATAATTCTATACTCCAAGGCTATTTTATTTTTATTTTTTAATATTTATTTATTATTTTAAAATTTGTGTGTGGGGGGCATTCTACCTCTGAGCTACACCGCCCCCTCCCAGCCCTATTTTTTATTTTTATTTCTCTCTTTCTTTCTTTTTCTTTTTCTTTTTTTTTTTTTTTTTTTTTTTTTTTTTTTTTTTTTTTTTTT